>WEDG01006779.1:0-13273 GCA_017591395.1 Schistocephalus solidus | reverse complement strand
CGGTGCTAACCAAATATAAATTCTAAAAAGAGGCGCCACGCCTGAACACAATATATCCAATATGGGTCGGACAAATGTTTTCAAACAAGTGACAAAATTGCTATTCATCAAAATCTCGAAGGATCTCCTGACCGCTCCTAGGATACACATAGCCCTCTTAGCTCTTTTGGTATAGTGAGTAGATGGTTTGAGAGTGGATGTCACAGACTGCAATTGTGTTAGCCCTTCCCTGATCTGAATTGCTATCATCCTTACAGGCGGCAGTTTTTCTCCTGAATAACATGAAAAATAGGAAAAACACTTATAATGATATATATTCAGGAGTTTTTCACTGCCAGCCTCTACCCACTGAATATTTCACCTGACAATGCCTGTAAACCGGTATTAAATACAACTATTATTATTATTATTATTATTACCTACAGATATTCACTTGATACTGGAGTTCAAAAGCATAAACCTTTCCCTCAAATAAACTGAACTAACCTGAAATACGCACAGTAACAGCGCGGTTGCAGCGTATAACACTTTGCACTGATATGGTTTTCTTTAACTTCCTGTGAATTCATTCAAGTTCACACTCGACTTGTATCAGCTCCTAACTCACCAGCTGCGTGTCAGCCTGTTCAGTTCAGTATATTGGATTACGTTTTAAATATACTAATCTCGATACATGTGTAGTCATTTATGTTTAAACATTCCACCTAGCCAACGGTTTATTTCTAGTTCAGTGAATTTGGAGAAATAGTCTTACGTATTTGAATTGCGTATTTGTCATACAAATCACAACAATAAGAAACAACATAAAGGAATATACAGTCAAATGAATTTAGGCAGATTTACGTAATACAATGTTATTTTTTTAAAGGTTGAGTAGTCAAATAGTTTTCGTGGTGCTGCAACATATGTATGATCAAACCGAGGTTTGAATGCACAGACTGGGAAATTAAAATCGCCTCACGTAGATTATTCCACGGTTCCACGACATGGATGAAGAAAAATTACTTCCACACATCCAATCTTACTTAGGGCACACGTAGTTTGAATATAAGCCCCTGGAGATTAGTCGTAGTAATAAATTGGAAAAATTCATCACACAGGAGGGCAAAATTAAAGCCACGCACGGTAAAAAAGGTTTGTATAAAGTCGCCGCGCAACTTACTGTAACTCAGAGGATAAAGCAATATTTTATTTAGGTGGATTTCATATGACAGTTCGCCTTGACTTCTTACTAATTTTCTAACTTACCGCTGCACACTTTTGAGCACATTGTAATCCTGCTAGTTCCACGGTTGTCGGGCCTGGATCGCATATTCAAGATGTGGCCTTACAAACGTACCGAAGACTTTAGAAAAGCTGTCTTCATCGAAAACTTTAAATGCCCGCTTTATAGCGTACAGCATTGAATTGGTGAAATTAGCCGCTTTGTAACATCGCCTAGAAGGCTTCAGGTTGTCTTTCACCTGACCTTCTGTTTTACTTTAATATGCATACTTCGCAGCATCCTGCCAATGAGTTTCCAGGACGAGACCCAATAGTTAGCGGTAGTGCTTTGTTCCCCTGTTCGTCCCTTACATCCACTCCATATATATATATATATACAGATATATATATATATATATATATATATATATATATATATATATATATATATATATATATATATATATATAAGGGGTTAAAAAGTGTGACTTTTAAAAAGTTTGAACAGTAAAAATGGTCCCTTCTGTAATCTGCAAACCCACAACCGGTCGAGGTAAGTAAGCTCACAGCGTTTTTGGTAGGACTGATTTCGGTGTTCGTAAGAGAACACCCTTTTAATCAATAAATTCTGGACCGGTTCTATCTTCTTCCGTTCACCAGCGTGCAGAAGGCTAAATAGAAACGAGCAGTATCCCAGACTAGGTCGGACATATATTTTAAAAAGGCTGGTTCTATTGTTGATGATTTTAAAATTTCTGAGAATAAAACCAGAAGTTCGGCGTGCTTTTATTTTTATTTTATTTTATTTTATTTTATTTATTTATTGCCAGTTTACAGGCAAGGTCAAAAAAAAAAATATATATATATATAGTAGAGGGTCCAGCTGACAGTTAAAAAACCTCCTGATCGTTGTTTCATGTGTTTTCAGGAGAAAAAACTGCAGCTTATTGAGTAATTAAAGTTCTGGACAGGGACGCGTTAACACAAGTGCCCGGTGAAGAACCTCTCCATTTAGTGTTACGGATCCGGTATTCTGCACCAGCAGGTATGTCGGCGAGCGGCTGTTCGCTGTCGACTGAGAAATAAGCCGATTGAGGTCTGCAGGGCCAGCAATATTGCCCTCAGCATGAAGTCCGGCACAGGATTCAGAGTCCGTGAACGCCATCAGAACCAAAGAGAGCTTCCACAGAGTCAGCACCCAAACGTTTTGGAAGGTGTCCTGAATGTAGAAAACTAGTGACAGCTCTCAAAAACAAGGGAGAGCTTTGCTGAATTTTGATACTTCTGGGTAGTTTATTCTAGATTGCTATAGCGTTTACCAAAAAACGGTCGGTATCTAACTGTGCGTGCCAAAGGAAGAAATAAAAATACATCTCGATGACTGGTGCGCCGAGAGTGGTCGAGGTGCCTCAGAAATGTAAGGGGGTTAAATTTACGTATGTTTAGAAGTTTGAACAATAAAAAAAGTCCCTTCTGTAATCTGCGAAGCCACAGCGTGTCAAGGCTTGTAAGCTTACAGCACTGTTGGTAGGACAGGTTTCAGTGTTCTGAATCGAAAATTCTTTTGTAAAGAAGTGCTGGACTGATTCTATCTTCTTCCGTTCACTAGCGTGCAGAACGCTAAATAGAAACGAGCAGTATTCCAGACTAGGCCTGACATACATTTTATAGAGGCTGATTTGAATGTTGACGGTTTTAACGTTTCTGAGAATAAACCCAGTAGGTTGGCGTGATTTCGAGACAATCAGGGCGCAGTGCTCTGACAGATTAAGACTACTAGAATATGATATGCCCAGATCCTTTATAACTCCGGGTACTTTTTATTTTATTTTATTTATTTATTGCCAGTTTACAGGCAAGGTCAAAAAAAAATATATATATATAGTAGAGGGTCAAGCTGACAGTGAAAAAACCTCCTGATCGTTGTTTCATGTGTTTTCAGGAGAAAAAACTGCAGCTTATTGAGTAATTAAAGTTCTGGACAGGGACGCGCGGTCTACAGAGCCATTAATATTGCCTTCAGCATGAAGACCGGCACAGGATTCAGAGTCCGTGAATGCCATCAGAACCGAAGAGAGCTTCAACAGATTCAGCACCCAAAAGTTTTGGAAGGTGTCCTGAATGTAGAAAACTAGTGACAGTTCGCGTAAACAAGGGATAGCTTTGCTGAATTTTGATACTTCTAGGTAGCTTATTCCAGATTGCTATAGCGTTTACCGAAAAAAAGCTTTCGGTATCTAACTGTGCGTGCCAAAGGAAGAAATAAAAATACATCTCGATGACTGGTGCGCCGAGAGTGGTCGAGGTGCCTCAGAGATGTAAGGGGATTAAATGTACGACTGTTTAGTAGTTTAAACAGTAAAAATAGTCCCTTCTGTAATCTACGAAGCCATAGCGGGTCAAGGCTTGTAAGCTCACAGCGTTGTTGGTAGCACAGGTTTCGGTGATCTGAATAGAAAACTATTTTTTGTAAAAAATTGCTGGACTGATTCTATCTTCTTTCGTTCACTAGCGTGCAAAAGACTAAATAGAAACGAGCAGTATTCCAGACTAGGCCTGACATACATTTTATAGAGGCTGATTCTAATTTTGACGGTTTTAAAATTTCTGAGAATAAACCCAGTAGTTTGGCGTGCTTTCGAGACAATCAGGGCGCAGTGCTCTGACAGATTAAGACTACTAGAGTATGATATGCCCAGATCCTTTATAACTCCGGGCACGTTTAGATCGTGACCGTCTATGCTTAGGTGGGGCTGATGGTTGTCGCCAATAACCATAACGGAGCACTTTTGCCAAGAAAGTGAGAGGCGCGATGTGCGACACCAATGAGCAAAACCTGAAGATCCGTTTTTAAGAGCTCAAGCACGATGTTGCGATCAATCGGTTTATATCGATAGGCAACTTTTTAATCGTCAGCGTACAGAAAGGGCCTACCATACTGAAAACAATCAGGAACATCGTTAACAAAGAGGCAAAATAGAAGCGGGCCGAGCACGCTGCCCTGAATAACTCCGCTCCTCACATGCGTGGGGTTAAAGATAACATCAGAAATTTTAACCCGTTGTGCGCGAGCATTCAAATAGGAAAATATTAAGTTCAGAAGCTTGTTACCTATGCCGAAGGAGGCAAGTTTCAGCAGTAGGAGATCATGGTCAACACGATCAAAAGCCTTAGTGAAATCGAAGTTAACGGTGTAAATTGCAAAACCGCTGTCTCTAGATTGTAGCACATGATCGAAGAAAGAGAGCTGGCAAGTGTCACAAGACCTTTTTTTCGAGAAAACCATGCTGAACTGCATTAAGTAGGTTATTCTCTCTTAGGTGACACATCATCTTGTCTTTTAGATCGTGATCGTCTATGCTTAGCTAGGGCTGATGTTTGTCGCCAAAAACCATAACGAAGAATTTGTGCCAAGAAAGGGAAAGGCGATATAGTATCAGTATATTTCAGAATATTTGTGGGAGATGTAGGTGAGTCACCTTTGAATTCCTTATTTGTACATGCGAGTTGTGGTATCAAAAAAATAGTATCTCGTTATGTTGGCGAGGCCAACATCGTGGAACATAGTTGAAAAAGAGCAGACAGGAAAAAAAACTCCCGGTGATATTTAGGAGAAAAAAACTTTCGCGCTTGGGAGGGGGTCCAACGGGAGGCATTTCGGAGGTCACATGAATCAGTCAGATTCTCCCTTGCTGATTGCAGAGTCCGTTGAGGAATTTCAAAGGCGGAAATATATGTCAAGATCATCTACGGTCCATTGCGGTTCGAACCAAGGGAGAACGTTCATATGTGCAACACCACTGAGGGGAGGCGTGAAAATCCTTTTTAAAGAGCTGAAGCCCGATGTTGCGATCAGCCGGTTTATCTCGATAGGCAAATTTTAAATCGTTAGCGTATAAAAAAGGCCTTTTATACTGAAAACAATCAGGAACATCGTTGAAAAAAGGCAAAATAGGAGCTGACCAAGCACGATACCATGAATAAATCCCCTCCCCACATCGGTGGTGTTGGAGATAACATTAAACATTTTAACTCATGGTGTCCGTGCATCCATATATGAGGGTACTAAACTCAAAAACGTGTTACATATGCCGAGGGAGGTAAGTTTCAGCAGGATGAGATCATGGTCAACATTATCAAAAGCCTTAGTCGAATCAAAATAAACGGTGTAAAGTGTAAAACAACTGTCTCTAGATTGTAGCACACAATCAAAGAAAAAGAGTTGACAGTTGTAACAAGACCTTTTTACGAGAAACCCATGCTAAGCCGCATTAAGTAGGCTATTCTCTGTAAGGTGATGTATCATCTTGTTTTTGATCAAAGTCTTTAAGATATTTGAGGGTGTTGGAATTGTATTTATTTGCCTAAAGTCCTCTAATGACGTAGATCCTCCGCGTTTGGGTATAGGCGGGATGTGTGATTCCTTCCATAAAATAGGGACGGTTTCGCTTTCGAGAGCAAGATTATATCTAACACAGAAGAGACGGAAAAATATCATTTGCATCAGCCTTTGCAACGCTTACCGGTTCACTTTATTGGCCAGAAGTGTAAGTTTGATGAAAACGCCGAAGGGATACGGTCACGTCTCAGAGGGTAAAAGTTGTGATTTCAAGGACAAAACTGGCCCAAACCCGGATTATCGGAAATGGAGTGACCGAATGTTCACTAAAAGTTCTAGACAAGAAAGCATTGAAGCTATCGTCCGTCAACTTAGCGTCAGCTATGGGGTTGCCTAAGGCGTTTCGGAAAATGTGGTGTTGCGTTTTTCTCTGCGCTTTTACTGTGTGCGAAAAGAGTGTCGCAGCATTTAACGAAGAGTTTTCGGCCAAGATGATCTCATCGGCTAGTTCTTTTTCTTCAGACAGCCTCTAAGTCCGCCCAAAGATTAGTTGGATAAAGGGCAGGGCGATAGTGTCGTTTCGCATATGATAATGACGTGAGAAACTACGCAGTCTACGGTGAAAAGATAAAAAGAAGTAGAATTCATCCTTGACATTAATTATTTTCTTACGAAAAAAAAGAGAAATGAGTGGATATGGAACTTGGTACAGTGTATCAGTACAAACATTCACATCGAAACCTTGAAATAAGTCAGTCCAACCCGTAGAAATACAGATGTTTCAGTAATTCTCCCATACTTACTGATCGGAGATCACTAAATAACTATATTCTTGTGGAAAACGTTTCGTCAACCTCGATCTGTAGTGTAGAAAAAAACTTCGACATGGTTAGAACTCCCAAGTGGGTCTCAAGGTTACACTGACAATGGCTGACAACCTCTACAGAAAAGAAGCTCAAGTATTTTTGATCCTCGGGTGAGAAAATCAACTACCAGGGCCTACAGGCTGATATCAATGGCCTCAAGTAAGTCTTCGAACTTCGCTTAAACCGGAAGGTCATAAACCATTGAACTTCAGGAAGATTGAAATCACCTGCAATCAAGCAGTTATTCAGCTTTAAGTCAGCTGCGGCGTGAAATGCCTGTGAGCGCCAGAGATCATAATCCTCGCTGGCGTTAGGTGGGTGACAGATACAACCAACAAGTAAACAGTTGTTATACTTTAGAACTACTCGGGGCCAACATCTCTCTTCTGCCACGGTAAATTGTCGATATCCCAACATAATCCTCCATCAAGGTCAAGGTCGAAGGCGGTTTGTTCAAATTTGAAGATAAGTGAATTCTCGAATTTTCAACTGATTTCTACGTTTCCTGTAGAAAATATTAGCTTAATTATTGACAATTAATTGTATTTCTACCTCATCATCAGCTGCACACACCCGCAGTTATTGCAATTGCAAAAGGGAGAAATGTAGAGTTTTTAAACTTTTTCACCCTACATAGCCTCATTAAAGTTCTCGCAGATTTACGTCAAAAACGACGGAATCTAAAGGCTTATTCTAGAAATAAAGTTTAAAAATTTGTAAGTTTACCTTATTTTCAGCGAAGAATAAGTTTGTAGTAACTGGTATACCAGTTGATATAATTTTTCATCCTGCATAGCCTCTTCGCTAATTCTATTTTCAGTTTAAACTCGTTACCTAGCAGATATTTGCTTTGCAGTGACTTGCTTAAAATATTAAATCTTTTTATTCCGCAAAACGTCACTAAGTTACAATTTTTACCTTCGTATTATTGATTTGAAAAGTACTTATATTTTTAAAACCAATATGAAACCCCCAGTCAGTACTTAGACGCAAACATCCTCTTCGCGTAAAACTTCCACTAGAACAACCCACCTTAAGCATGAATAAATTAGACCTTGACGCCCTGGAAAATTTTGTAATACCTTTATGTCTAAATATGGTTCTCTCTTCACGAACCTTGGTACCATTTTTTGAGGGAAAATTGTCTTCACTCACTTCTCAACAATGCGTGAAACTAGAGTCTTTTATAAACATGGTCAGTACTGAGTCACTTGACCGACATAAGAGAAAGTTTTCAATTTTTCTTTTTAAAAAAACGTTCCCAAGAGCAAAAATCCCCTGGACGTTGCATTTCATTTCCTTTTACTCGTGCGGCTTTAACTTTAAAGTCGCTGAAGCTAAAAGGTTATCTTCTTGTAGTAAAAACCCTCCAATTTTGGTCAAAATGTTTTCAGCGATTAAAGTTGACCTTATTTTCTCTAGGCATGAGCACTCAGCTCAATATTTGAAAAAAAACAAGTTGTTTATCTGTAGGGATAAAACCCCAATGGAACGTCGGGTTTCACCCTCATTAGCAAATAAGAAGCCTTGGTCTACACCTTCAATACCAAAAGTTATCTCAGAGGTTTGTCCTGTAGCTAAAGCAAGCCCACGGCCCTCCGGATCGACAGGAATTTCGATTCCAGCTGAATCTTCACCCGTTAACCTTTTTTCTGGTTTGAGAGAAATAGTGTCAACTCCACTTCTTTCTCATCCGAAGCAAAACCATGCCTGCTATACCTGCCAAATCTACTAACCCTAAGAAAACTCCTAGTTAATCTAAATCTGTGGCTAATCCAGGCTTTAAAATCAGCAATGGCATTACTGATGGGAAACCTGCTAACCCCTCAGCATCTACAACAGCTGCATACGCTAACGTTAGCATCTTTCCCAACCCAAAAATTGTCCGAAATCCACAAATATTTAACGCTTCTAATTATGCTACCAGTTTTTCGAAATCATTTATTCCTTTTTCAAATGCACGTTTTCCGCCAATTTTTCGCTAACGTCCCTCAAAATCTCATTTCTATGCCACCCCCTATCTTTCAAACGCCCCAATATAGCCTTTCCTTCCAAGGTTTTCATCCAAATATGCCGCTGTACAATAATCTCAGTTCTCTTTAACAGTAACATTTCGACAAATTGTAGACCAGAGCAATTTTGTTTCCCACCTTTCGTTTCTTCTTTCCAGTTTTCTTCTCCGCCACCAAATTATCCTTTTTATAAATACTGATGAGCGTAACCTGCCGCTCAGGAATACGCTCAGCTTAGTTTCATTCAATGCGAGGTCAGTTGTAAATAAGATGGCTGAGCTTAGAACAGTAGCCTTTGAGCTTGATCCAGATGGGCTGTGCATCACTGAATCCTGGGCTCACTCTCTTATTTCTGACTCGACGCTTGCTATAGATAATTTCAATTTGTACCGACAAGACCGCGCTGAAAAACGTGGCGGTGGTTGCCTCCTTTATATTAAGTCATCCTTTGTACATTTCCTTTTCATCTGAACATTTCGTCTTTTTCTGGAAATGTATGCTTTTGCTTCAGTCATCTTCCCGCACAATAAAAAGCGGTAATTGGCTGTGTCTATAATCCTCCGTGTTATTCTGGCAATGAAAGCGAGCTCTGTGAACTATTTGAAAAAGTTTGCAGACACTCAGTTTGATGTCAAAAATAATCGTAGGCGATTTTAATCTGCCAGACATTGACTGGCAGGCCAATTCTCTCCGCCTAAACATCAGAAATTGGTCGATACTATTAACTTTTCAAACATGTCCCAACTGGTCCGATCAGTTACTAGAAAATGACAACATTTTAGATTTAATTTTTACAAACGATGTCCACCCTCTCTTTATGAATTTTTCATCATGATCTATTTACAAGTGATCACGCAATAATTCACTGTTGTCTTCCAGTTCCCCTTCTTACGAAGCCTGAGGTTAAAATGCAATAACCTCAACTTTGCTAACATAAACCATGAAACAGTAAAATAATTTCGTAAGCACTCAAGATTGGCATAGCATATTCTCAATCAACGATCTAAACTTTTTCCGTGAGCTATTGCAGAGCCTCACAGAAAAAAATCCAGTCTTTTATCCCGTTTAAGATTTTTAAATTCACATTCAGCTTCTTCTACTGTTCCGCATTTTCTCCAGAACAGACTTAAAAATTACGAAAGCAACTTAAAGATTCATCTAAAAGCTCTTTGTCAGTTCATTTTAAGGATTGCACAAAATATTTGAATTAGCATCGAGAATAAGGCTCGCGCGAGATAAGCGTAGGGAGTCTCGGGCACTAAGAGATGCCAATTCCTCCAAATCTGTTGCTCAAATCTTTCCATGTTCGGTTTTTCGGCCAAGCGTCTGAATGTAACTCCGCTCCTTACTCGACTGTAACAAAAATTTGTTACAGATGATTTGGGCAAAGCAGAATTGTTTAAACTCGTTTTTGCCAACCACTTTACCATTGAAACTAGCCCCACTCCCACAATTCCTCGGCTTTCAAATTCGCTTCTAACAACTATTAATTCCTCGCCTTCATGTATTCAAAAGAAATAGCTCACCTAAAAAATTCACATTTAGTTGGAAAAGATAACATTCCAAACTCACTTATTTAACAGTTAAGTGATTTTCCACCTTTACTAAGCAAATTATTCTCAGTATTTCTCAAAAATGGTTTCTTCCCCGATCATTGGAAAACTTCTATTATAATACCAGTATTTAAATCTGGTTCCCGCTCGGACATTCATAACTATCGCGGTGTTCATAAAACGTCCTCTCTTGCTAAACTCTTCGAAAATCTAATTGCAAAACAAATCACGGATTTTTGCATAAGCAATAAAATTATCAACTTTTCCCAACACGGCTTCTTGCCGAACCGTTCTTGTGAAACCTGCCACATGTCTTTTCTAAATCTACTAACCTCTCTTCGTAATGATCATCTATCTGTAGTAGTTATCTATTTTGATCGTAGTAAGGCATTCGATAAGGTGCCTCATAAACGACTTCTAGCTAAACTAGAAGCTATAGGATTTCGTAGTTCCCTTACTGACTTTATGAGATCATACCTCAATGATCGAAAACAAAACGTTTTAGTAGGGTCCTCATACTCAAGTGCTTCCCCGATTGTTAGTGGTGTCCTTCAAGGTACCGTATTAGGTCCTTTGTTGTTCTTACTGTATATACATGATATTTCATCGATAGTTAAACATTCTCAATCTCTTATTTATGCTGATGACCTCAAATGCGTGTATTCCTTCTCTAACTCTACAACCGATTGGTGCCTCGAACAAATTCATTCAGACTTAGACGCTCTTTCGGCCTGGAGCTCTACATGGTTAATGGAGTTATCACCTACTAAGTGTCACTACATGAGTTTTGGGCCTGTAAGGCTGCCGCAACCTCTTATCTTTGAAGGTTTCCCTATGATTGAATGTTCCTCCATCAAGGACTTGGGCTTAAGCTACACCAATAAATTAGATCTTTCGCCTCATGCCGATAGAATTACGGCCAAAGCTGCTCAGATTTGCGGCTTTATTTCTTATAATTTCTACCTTCCTGAAATTAAATTAAGACTTTATCGTATGTTTGTACTTCCCATTCTTGAATTTTTGCTGTCCTTTTCTTCGGTTTGATGAACGAATCTAGCCGTTCAAAAATTGAAAATGTCCAAAGACATTTCACAAAAACTCCTATTTCCAACTCTTTTCAACTACTTCCTACTCAACAAGATGCCAGCTAACGAAGCTAAAATTTCTTTTGGGTCAGGAGACTTGAAGCAGGCTTTTGTCTCCCTTTTTTTCGACTAAATAATAGTTCAACTCTCCCCAAGCTTTCTGTCATTACCCCGTTAGTCTTCTCCTTATAACCTAAGAAATTCTGCAGACCACTATACCTCCCCCGCATCCTTCACGTAAACGCTCTCTCTTCTTTGCTTCCAGGTATAGTTTTCTTTGGAATAACTTGCCAATTGAAATAAGGTCGTTAACTAGTCTATCTGCATTCAAGCGAAGACTGCACATATATCTTAAAAACTGATTCTATTCACCTTTTTATTTTTCCTCATCTTTTTCCCCAGTAGCTTTCCCCATGACTTGGAGAAAGGACCATCGGGAATTTGAGTAACCCTCTGAAACTATATTAACGCAACCTCGGAGACGCCCATGAACCATAATATCTCCTTATATCACCCGTCCTCCAAAACGATGACGTCATTCAGACGTACAAATTCGGTGGTCCACAGTCCCAAATGCTGCGGTTTCTTTTGGATACTAACCATCATCAGAATTCAATTCTGGATCCTATGATGCTGAGGGACTTAGAGTTCATTGACGCATTTTTCGTGAGATTCTGTTTCATACGCCTAAGTGATCAAGAACGAATCACCTCGACGTTTCATTATCTCATTCTAAAATGCTACTGCAGTATTACTCCCTATTCTACCACTTGACCATTTTTTCCTAAGTAGTTTTTTTTCTCCTACTCTTCTCATTCGGAAAAATGAAGGCCTATTGAACTCCGCCTCCATTTTCATGGTAGGAGTTACTGCCTATTTTTTCTAGTTCACCATTAATTTTTAAAAACATTGCTAACTGTTGACATAGCAGGACAAGCTATGAATTTGTACATTTTATCTGCAGACATTGTCATAACTTTATTTCGTTACTAGGTGCTGAAAATTTTGAATGATACTTCAAAATAAAGCGTATTCCTCTCTCTCTCTCTAATGTTTGCTTAGACAGTACCTTCCTGGTGCTAAGCAAATATAAATTCTAAATCACGGCCCTCGTGTTGATCATTCCGAATGTAGGCGTAGCTCAGAAGAGAGGGTTTGGAGTCGGCTACGCAAGTTGTTGCTCATGTCTCTGTAACTATTACAATACCTGGCCGGGGGATAAAAACTAGAGTTTGGAGCAGAATTATCTTATTAAGCAGATATCTGGCGCATAAAACGAACAGTTAAAGGGAGCACGTTTCTTGTTTCTGGGGCAGGACAGTTATGTTGTCAGTGTGACTGCCTTCGGCCAAAGAAATGCTATTTTCACTTGAACTATTTGGAAATGTGCCTCACCATTGGTCCTTCATCTTTCCAGTTCTATTTAATTATTTTCTCATTCCATTAACTCGCTCAGCCCGTAATCCGGTGGAAAAAACTTTCGAATGCGGACTCCGCAGGGTTTATTTACTCTTTAGCAGGGGTTGTGTCTGTGTTTTGTTATCCAAGATTATTGTAAGAAGACTTGGTCGGGGATTTGAATCGGGTGCTGACGGAGTCTTCCCTAGTCTATAAACCTTGAGAAGAATGAACTTTCGGTCCGTTAGCAACGTTTTTGCACACAATAGAAGAAAATAAATGTTATTTTAAACTCGCTTCTTTTGAATTATTGACGCTGCCTCTGGGACATATTTTATAACGTCATTCTGTTTTCGACTCAATTGGGTGCCCGAATTCAAATCAACTCTTTCAACTGAGCGAGTACTTATATCCAAAACACTTGGTCCGATAGGTTTAGATGATAAGGTTATTAGGCTGGTTGGAGCCCAATCCGTGAATGGCTTGGTCTTCTTATATCTTTTCCCCTTTGGCTTTACAAACTCACCAACCTCTTCCAGATCGCTTTTTGGGGCAGCATCCAGCAGTGATGTGGAGTTGGATTGTAGAGCTAGATCATTTCTGATGCTGCCTGAGCTAATTGATGATGGTGTGGAGCAAGGACAAGATGAAACTCCCTTTCGAACTAGCAAAAAGTCCTGTATTTTACTGGGTTCGGTTGACACGATATCTTTTAGTTGAGTTTTAGGTATGCTGGAAGAGGCGTAGACTCGCCCGTCGTTTTTCATCTACAAAACGACACTTCTGTCCTGCCCTTGAGCAAAACAAATCTCTCGAA
>WEDG01006776.1:0-11506 GCA_017591395.1 Schistocephalus solidus | reverse complement strand
TGACACCGGGCTCAGGTGGGGGAGGAGGAGAGTGCGGTAGATGCAGCGCAAAGTCTACTATCACTTAAAACTAAATCACGCGCAAGTCACCGTCCCTGCTCCACTTTCCCATGGAGCATACGGTGGACATCGTCGGACTACGACGGTCGAACTGTCGTGTGTGTGTGTGGTGCCCCTAAACGGGCCACGTGGTAGATGCGTTGGACCAACACGGGGGCCACATTAGGGGCACGGCATGCGTTATTCGGGTTGCGCTCCCATAACAAATGCCGAACATGGAGGTGTGGTGGCACGCCTAGGGGCAGCTAGGACTTAGGGACCCGGCCGCGCCAGCCACCTGCGTCCCTCTCCCGCCTCCGGTCTTCTTGACTCTGTCTTGACACCGGGCTCAGGTGGGGGAGGAGGAGAAAGTGCAGTAGATGCAGCGCAAGGCTACTATCACTTTAAAACTAAATCACGCGCAAGTCACCGTCCCTGCACCACCTTTCCCATGGAGCATACGGTGGACATCGTCGGACTACGACGGTCGAACTGTCGTGTGTGTGTGTGTGTGTGTGTGTGTTGTGTGTGTGTGGGGTGTAGGGGTACTAGTTAGGGGGCAGCACCACACAGCTTGCATTTGGTCGCTCCATTTGTCTCGTACAGGTGGTGAATGCTCCTGTGGCCGCCTCTAACTGGTACCCAACTCTCACCTGTGGCTCCTCGAAGTTGGGTTCTTCCCAGCGGCCACACCCCGGGCAACCGTCACGACCGGCGGGCTAAACCAGGTGAGGGTCTCCGGTGTTGTGTGTGCCTCCACACCCGGTATGTCTGACTCCCGAACTTCCCATCTCCCCCCTCTCAAAAAGTCCTACGGTGGGGGGCGACAGCAACCCCGTAGGCGGCCCAGACTAACTCGGGTCGTTCTTCCACTAAACCAAAACCGTGACCCATAGTGGAGTTCGGCAGCCGTCTGGGATGTCCGAGCAGCCCTATTTAGGGATAGCACTGCTTGCCTCCTCGCGGAGGAAGGGGCTAGAAAAATGTGCCCTAAAAAATTGCTGGTTCTCACGTCTTCTGCAGCCGGCCGCGGCTCGCAGATCGCAAACTACGCGGTCGTAAAACTCAAACAAACAACAATACCCCCGTCCCCATCCCCCTCGCCATACTCTCCAGGCTGCTCGGGTGAGTCCACTCACACTAGCAGCCTGGAATGTTCGTTCCCTTTTAGACAATCCTAGGAGCAACCGGCCGGAACGGCGGACGGCGCTAGTCGCTCGGGAACTGGCGCGCTACAAGGTGGACATTGCTGCTCTCAGCGAGACCCGATTCTCTGAGCAGGGTCAGCTGGAGGAGGTGGGGGGCCAGCTACACCTTCTTCTGGAGCGGCCGGCCAAAGGCAGAGCGACGCGACGCTGGTGTTGCCTTTGCCATCCGTAACGACATCGTGGGACGTCTGCCCTGTCTGCCGCAGGGTATCAATGATCGCCTGATGAGCCTCCGCCTGCCTCTTCGGGGAGACCAGTTCGCCACCATCATCAGCGCCTACGCTCCCCAATGACGAGCTCTGATGCGGCGAAGGACCAATTCTACGAGGACCTGCACGCCTTGCTGGCGACTGTGCCGAAAGAGGACAAGTTAATTGTCCTTGGTGACTTCAATGCCCGCGTCGGGACGGACCACGCTGCCTGGCAGGGGAGTGCTGGGTCCCCACGGTCTCGGGTAGCTGCAACGCTAACGGCCTCCTTCTTCTGCGCACGTGTGCGGAACACCGTCTCCTGCTGTCCAACACCTTCTTCCGCCTTCCGACGCGGGAGAAGGCCACGTGGATGCACCCTCGGTCGCGGCGCTGGCATCTGCTGGACTATGTTCTCGTCCGGAGGCGAGATCGACAGGACGTGCTGGTAACCAAGGCGATCCGCGATGCCGATGGTTGGACAGATCACCGCCTCGTCATCTCCCAGATGAGGCTCCGACTGCAACCCCGACGAAGGCCCCAAGGTAAGAGGCCGCCATGTAAGTTAAATACTCTTTTTATTAAATTTGCCTGCTCACTGTTTTGATTTCAGCAACCAAATAACCGAGAAACTGGAGGACCTGCATGCTCCAGATGATAACGATACCGTGGAGACACGATGGTGTCAACTGCGAAATGTCATCCAGTCCACCGCCCTCGATGTACTCGGACGCGCACACCGTCGACACCAGGACTGGTTTGACGACAATGACGCCGACATCAGCAACTTACTCGCGGAGAAGAATAGACTACACAAAGCCTACATGGACCTTCGGACTGACGCCACCAAAGCAGCCTTTTTCAGATGCCGGCGCCTTGTACAACAACGGCTGCGGGAGATGCAGGATGCCTGGATGATCCGAAAGGCTGAAGAAATCCAGGGGTATGCGGACCGCAATGAAATGAAAAACTTTTTCAAAGCCATCAAGGCCATCTACGGCCCGTGTATCAAGGGGTCCGCACCGCTGCTCAGCTCTGACGGCACAACACTGCTGACAGAGAAATCGCAAATTCTGAAGCGCTGGGCCGAGCACTTCAGAAGTGTCCTTAATTGCTCATCAGCCATCTCCGATGCTGCCATTGACCGGCTCCCTCAAGTGGACACGAACAATGACCTGGATCTGCCGCCTTCCCTACCAGAAACCATCCGGGCCGTGCAGCAGATTTCCAGCGGTAAAGCACCGGGATCCGACGCAATCCCACCGGAAGTCTACAAGCACGGTGGGCCCCGGCTGATGGCAGAACTCACAACACTCTTCCAGGAGATGTGGCGCCAAGGACAAGTTCCTCAGGATTTCAAAGACGCGACCATCGTCCATCTCTACAAACGGAAGGGGAACCGGCAACTCTGTGATAATCACAGAGGCATCTCGTTGCTCAACATCGCCGGGAAGATCTTCGCCCGTATCCTTCTCAATCGTCTTAACGGTCATCTAGAGCAGGGCCTGCTCCCGGAAAGCCAATGTGGCTTCCGCCGACACCGCGGGACAACCGATATGATCTTCGCCGCCCGCCAGCTACAAGAGAAGTGTCAGGAGATGCGAACTCACCTTTACACTACCTTCGTGGATCTAACGAAAGCCTTTGACACGGTGAATCGTGACGGACTGTGGAAAGTCATGCAGAAATTTGGTTGTCCTGAGCGGTTCACGCACATGGTGCGTCAGCTTCATGACGGGATGACGGCGCGCGTCACTGACAACGGGACGGTATCCGAAGCATTCGCAGTGACCAACGGAGTAAAGCAGGGCTGCGTACTGGCCCCCACCCTCTTCAGTCTCATGTTCTCGGCTATGCTGATGGACGCCTACCGTGATGAGCAGCCTGGTATCCGCATCGCCTACAGAACTGACGGGCGCCTTCTCAACAGTCGGCGTATGCAGGCTCCAACGCGCGTGTCTACGACTACAGTCCATGACTTGCTCTTCGCGGACGACTGCGCCCTTAACACCGTGACGGAGGAGGACATGCAAAGGAGCATGGACCTCTTCGCCGAAGGCTGCGCCGATTTTGGATTAACAATCAGTACAGCCAAAACGGTTGTCATGCACCAGCCGCCACCCAGCGCGGAATACAATGCTCCTCGAATCAATGTCAACGGTGCTCAACTCAAAAACGTGGAGACCTTCGCTTATCTAGGAAGCACGATTTCGCGCAACACGAGAATCGATGACGAGGTTGCCCAACGGATCTCCAAAGCTAGTCAGGCCTTCGGCCGGCTGCAGGCCTCCGTGTGGAATCGCCACGGTATTCACCTGAACACCAAACTGAAGATGTACAAGGCCGTCGTCTTGTCGACACTCCTTTACGGAGCGGAAACCTGGACCGTCTACTCGAACCAAGCCAGGAAGCTGAATCACTTTCATCTCAGCTGCCTCCGCAGAATACTGAAGCTGAGATGGCAAGACAGGATCCCGGACACGGAAGTCCTGGAGCGGACCGGAATCCTCAGCATCCATGCCATGCTGAGGCAAGTGCAGCTGCGATGGAGCGGCCACTTGGTAAGAATGGACGACGAGCGACTACCCAAACGACTTTTCTACGGAGATGTCGCTACGGGTTCTCGTCGGCAGGGGGGTCAAAAACGACGCTACAAGGACACTTTGAAGAAATCGCTGAAGCAACTGCAAATCAACTCGGCGACCTGGGAAGACCTCGCCCAGGATAGACCGGCATGGAGAAGATCAGTGAAGACTGGTTCAGCAATCTACGAGGCCAACCGGATCGCCGCCGCCAAGGCCAAAAGAGCGGCACGAAAGTCACCAGCGCCCCGCACCAACACCGCCAATGCCCAGGCCCTGCCAACATGCCCGCGCTGTCAACGCATCTTCCGCGCGCGAATCGGCCTGGTCGGACATCTTCGGACGCAATGCACCAACAATCCCGACAATTCCAATTTCTACGTCAAATTCTGCCAACCCTCATTCTGACTCCCCCACCCTCACTCCTGACATCAATTCCATTACTCCCACCATCATAGAGACCACATCCATCTACTCATCGCCTGTTACCCCCACCACCGCAACCACCATTGCCTTCGCCTTCACTACTACCACCACAACCACCATCAGCGATGGGGAATCTCTCCTAAGCTGTACTCAATGCGACCGCACATTCACCTCACGCATCGGCCTGGTCGGTCACTTGCGAATACATCGTACAGAGACCGGTGAGCCAGTGCCTGGAACACCATCACACAGCAGAGATCGTCGCCTCCACTGCCCTCACTGTACTCGCGCATTCACTCATCGCATGGGCCTATTCGGTCACATGCGCATCCATGACAGCGGAATTCACCACAATGCCGACAACACCGATACACCATTCACACCCTCCGCTCCTGCCATTCTTAGCGCCCCTGCCACCCCCACTACCATGAATGACATCGCCCCAGCCTCTACCGATTTCTCCTGCCCACACTGCGCCCGCAACTTCAACTCACGCATCGGCCTGGCCGGTCACCTGCGAATCCATCGCACGGAGGCTGGTGAACCAGTGCCTGGGGCTCCGACATATAGTCGACGCGCCCGCCTTCACTGACCTCCTTGCTCCCGCACATTTACACACCGCATGGGCCTCTTAGGACACATGCACCTCCACGACAACCTCCGGTAAACCACCGGAGGCTAAGCTACATCAGCACACACTACCTACACCAATACATCGACTACACCCTCACAATCACCATTTACCAGAGTATATCACGGTTTCCTAGAAACCGTGGCTGGGAAGTCTGCCAATCTGACGCTTCCACCAGACCACGCCGTCGGCTCAGTGTATGTGCTGTGTGTGTCGAGTGGCTGACCAGTGGACTGGGAGTCAGACGGCGATGGCTGCTCCATATCCCCTGAGTTTGTGAATCCTGGTGTGTGCGTTATGGGGGCCAGGTCGTGCTGTGGCGCGCGAAGACGGGTACGCCGATCCGTCAGCCAATGCGCCCACTCCCACATCAGGCAACTGACCGGCTCGGACAGTAGTCTGACTGTGGGGGTGGGGGAGAGAGTGAGGTCGACAGCTCAGCGCATATTCCTCACTATAAACAATCTGACGCGCTTGAAACTATCACGGTGCGCTAAAAGCCGTGGCTTGGAAGGTTGCCAACTGACGGGATAACTCGGACCGCGTGGTCAGCCCAATGTGTGTTTTGTGTGGAGTGGCTGACTGGCGGACTGAGAGTCAGGTTGCAATGGCTCCTTCTTAATGTGGCCTTTATGGCACTCCCACTCCGTGGGATCCGAGCCAGGTGTGGTGGCACGCCCAGGGGCGGCTCCGGCCGCGCCAGCCACCTGCGCCCTCTCCCATCTCCGGTCTTCTTGACTCTGTCTTGACACCGGGCTCAGGTGGGGAGGAGGAGAGAGTGCGGTAGCTGCAGCGCAAGGCTACTATCACTTAAAACTAATTCACGCGCAAGTCACCGTCCCTGCACCACCTGGTGTGGAGCATACGGTGGACCTCGTCGAAATCGACGGTCGAACTGTCGTGTTTGCCCCTAAACGGGCCACGTGGTAGATGCGTTGGACCAACACGGGGGCCACATCAGGGCACGGCATGCGTTATTCGGGTTGCGCTCCCATAACAAATGCCGAACATGGAGGTGTGGTGGCACGCCTAGGGGCGGCTAGGACTTAGGGGACCCGGCCGCGCCAGCCACGTGCGTCCTCTCCCGCCTCCGGTCTTCTTGACTCTGTCTTGACACCGGGCTCAGGTGGGGAGGAGGAGAGAGTGCGGTAGATGCAGCGCAAGTCTACTATCACCTTTAAACTAAATCAGCGCAAGTCACCGTCCCTGCCCAACTTTCCCATGAGCATACGGTGGAAATCGTCGGACTACGACGGTCGAACTGTCGTGTGTGTGTGTGTGTATGAGCATCCGCCTGCCTCTTTGGGGAGACAAATTCGCCACCATCATCAGTGCCTACGCTCCCCAATGACGAGCTCTGATGCGGCGAAGGACAAATTCTACGACGATCTACACTCCCTCTTGGCGACTGTGCCGAAGGCGGATAAGTTAATTGTCCTTGGTGACTTTAACGCCCGCGTCGGCACAGACCGTGCCTCGTGGAGAGGAGTGCTGGGTCCCCATGGTCTCGCTGGCTTCAATGACAACGGTCTTCTTCTCCTACGAACCTGCGCTGAACACCGCCTTATTCTGACCAACACCTTCTTCCGCCTCCCAAAGCGGCAAAAAGCGACCTGGGTACATCCTCGATCGAGACACTGGCACCTCTTGGACTATGTTCTCGTCCGGAGGCGAGATAAACAGGACGTGTTGGTGACAAAGGCGATCCCCGATGCCGATGGATGGACGGATCACCGCCTCGTCATCTCCAAGATGAGGCTCCGTCTGCAACCCCGCAGGAGACCCCAAGGTAAGCGACCACAAGGTAAGTTGAATACTGTTTTGTTGAATGTGCCTGCTCACCATCTACATTTCAGCAACGAACTGGCCAACCGTCTAGCCAACCTTCCAGTCGCCGACGCGGACATCTCCGTGGAGAACCGCTGGTGTCAGCTGAGAGACACCATCCAATCCACTGCCCTGGATGTCTCGGCTGCGCACGTCGTCAGCACCAAGACTGGTTCGATGACAACGACGCAGCTATCAACGCTCTGCTCGTCGAAAAGAACCAGTTACATAAAGCCTACATCGCTCGCCCTACCGCTGCAAACAAGACAGCCTTCTACCGAAAGTCGCCGCCTTGTACAGCAACGGCTGCGGGAGATGCAGGATGCCTGGATGACGCGCAAAGCCGAGGAAATCCAAGGGTACGCGGACCGAAACGAATGGAAGAACTTCTTCGCCGCCACCAAGGCTGTCTACGGACCTCCAGTCAAAGGAGCCGCCCCTCTTCTCAGTGCCGACGGCAGGACGCTGCTCACTGAGAAGACGCAAATCCTGACGCGATGGGCAGAGCACTTTCAAAGCGTTCTCAACCAGCCCTCCACCATCTCCGATGCCGCCATCGATCGCCTGCCTGAAGTGGAAATCAACGCCAACCTTGATCTCCCGCCCTCTCTCCAAGAAACCATCAGAGCAGTGCAGCAACTCTCCAGCGGGAAAGCACCTGGCTCGGACAAGATCCCTGCTGAGATTTACAAGCATGGTGGACCCCAGCTGATGAATCGACTCACAGTGCTCTTCCAGGAGATGTGGCACCAAGGACAAGTCCCTCAGGATTTCAAAGACGCCACCATTGTCCACCTATACAAGAAGAAAGGAAACCGCCAACTTTGCGACAACCACCGAGGAATTTCGCTACTGAACATCGCTGGAAAGATCTTCGCCCGCATTCTCCTCAACCGCTTGAACGCTCACCTGGAGCAAGGACTGCTCCCGGAAAGTCAATGCGGCTTCCGACGACACAGAGGAACAATCGACATGATCTTCGCTGCTCGCCAGCTGCAAGAGAAGTGCCAAGAGATGCGGACTCACCTCTACACTACCTTTGTGGACCTGACGAAAGCCTTTGACACGGTGAATCGCGACGGGCTGTGGAAAATCATGCAGAAATTCGGCTGTCCTGAACGGTTCACGCATATGGTACGTCAGCTTCACGACGGGATGATGGCGCGCGTTACTGACAACGGGACAGTATCTGAAGCATTCGCAGTGACCAACGGAGTGAAGCAGGGCTGCGTATTGGCTCCCACCCTGTTCAGCCTCATGTTCTCTGCCATGTTAATGGATGCCTACCGTGACGAACGCCCCGGGATCCGCATCGCCTACCGGATGGACGGCCGACTCCTCAACCAACGACGAATGCACTTCCGCTCGCGTGTCTCCACAGCGACTATCCATGAACTTCTATTCGCTGATGACTGCGCACTCAATACAACGACAGAAGAGGAAATGCAAAGGAGCATGGACCTCTTCGCTGCCGCCTGTGACAACTTCGGACTTCGCATCAACACTGAGAAAACGGTTGTGATGCATCAACCGTCGCCAAACACTCTATACACCGCAGCTCACATCAATGTCAATGGCGCCCAACTTAAATCTGTAGATACCTTCACGTATCTAGGCAGCAATCTCTCACGCAGCACCAAAGTCGACGATGAGATCGCCCATCGGATCGCTAAAAGCCAGCCAAGCCTTTGGACGCATGCAAAATGTGGTCTGGAATCGACATGGTCTCCACCTCAGAACCAAACTCAAGATGTACAAAGCTGTCATATTGCCAACGCTGCTGTATGGAGCGGAGACGTGGACAATCTACCAAAAGCAGGCACGAAAGCTCAACCACTTCCACCTCAGCTGTCTCCGCAGAATACTAAAGCTGAGTTGGCAAGACAGGATACCGGACACGGAAGTGCTGGAACGAACAGGCATTCTCAGCATTTTCGCTCAGTTGAAACAACTGCAACTGCGCTGGAGCGGTCACCTTGTGCGGATGGATGACGAAAGGCTACCCAAACGACTCTTCTATGGAGATCTCGCCATGGGTTCTCGTCGACAAGGGGGTCAAGTACGACGCTACAAAGACACTCTGAAGACCTCCCTGAAGCAATTGCAGATCAACCCGGAGTCCTGGGAGGACCTTGCCCGAAATCGATCGGCTTGGAGGAGAACAGTGAAGACAGGGGCAGCAATCTACGAAGCCAACAGGATCGCCGCTGCCAAGACCAAAAGAGCGGCACGAAAGTCACCAGCGCCCCGGATCAACATCGCCAATGCCCAGGCCCTTCCAACATGCCCGCGCTGTCACCGCACCTTCCGCGCGCGAATCGGCCTAGTCGGACATCTTCGGAAGCAATGCATCAACAATCCGACAATTCAAAATTCTACGTCTACTTCTGTCAACCCTCCTTCGGACTCCTCCACCCTCACCCCTGGCATCAATTCCACTAGTCCCACCATCATCGAGACCGCATCACAATGCTCAGCACGTGTTACCCCCACAACCACCACTGTCACCACCACTACCACCATCAGCGATGGGGACTCTCTCCTAAACTGTCCTCATTGCAACCGCACATTCACCTCACGCATTGGCCTGGTCGGTCACTTGCGAATCCATCGTACAGAGACTGGTGAACCAGTGCCTGGAGCTCCAACACACAGCAGAGATCGCCGCCTCCACTGCCCTCACTGTCCTCGTGCATTCACTCATCGCATGGGCCTTTTTCGGTCACATGCGCATTCACGAAACCTGCGGTAAACCACCGGAGGCTAAGCTACATCTGAACACACTATCTTCACCAATACATCGACCACACCTTCACAATCACCTTGTACCTGAGTATATCACGGTTTCCTAGAAACCGTGGCTGGGAAAGGCTGCCAATCTGACGCTTACACCAGACCACGACGTCGGCTCAGTGTATGTGTTGTGTGTGTCGAGTGGCTGACCAGTGGACTGGGAGTCAGACGGCGATGGCTCCTCCATATCCCCTGAGTTAGTGAATCCCGGCGTGTGCGTTATGGGGGCCAGGTCGTGCTGTGGCGCGCGAAGACGGGTACGCCGATCCGTCAGCTAATGCGCCCACTCCCACATCAGGCAACTGACCGGCTCGGACAGTAGTCTGACTGTGGGGGTGGGGAGAGAGTGAGGTCGACAGCTCAGCGCATATTCCTCACTATAAACAATCTGACGCGCTTGAAACTATCACGGTGCGCTAAAAGCCGTGGCTTGGAAGGTTGCCAACTGACGGGATAACTCGGACCGCGTGGTCAGCCCAATGTGTGTTTTTGTGTGGAGTGGCTGACTGGCGGACTGAGAGTCAGGTTGCAATGGCTCCTTCTTAATGTGGCCTTTATGGCACTCCCCACTCCGTGGGATCCGAGCCAGGTGTGGTGGCACGCCCAGGGGCGGCTCCGGCCGCGCCAGCCACCTGCGCCCTCTCCCATCTCGGTCTTCTTGACTGTGTCATGAGACCGGGCTCAGGTGGGGGAGGAGAAGAGAGTGCGGTAACGTTGAGTGCCGCGGTTGGAAGGTTGCCAACTGACAATTACACTCAGACCTCGCAGTTAGTTCAATGTGTGTTGTGTGGAGTGGCTGACTGGTGGTCTGAGAGTCAGGCTGCGATGGCTCCTTCTTAACGTGACCTCTGGCTATCTCACACATGTGAGATGTAAGCCGTTCAACCCCCTGTTGTGTGAAATCCTGGTGCTTGTGTTTGGGGGGCCAGGTCATGTACGTAGTACACGTAGATGAGGTCACCAGCAGCTGCGCCCGCTTCCGCATCAGACAACTGACCGGCTCGGACAGTGGTCTGATTTTGGGGGTGGGGAGAGTGAGGTCGACAGCTCAGCGCATATTCCTCACTATAAACAATCTGACGCGCTTGAAACTATCACGGTGCGCTAAAAGCCGTGGCTTGGAAGGTTGCCAACTGACGGGATAACTCGGACCGCGTGGTCAGCCCAATGTGTGTTTTGTGTGGAGTGGCTGACTGGCGGACTGAGAGTCAGGTTGCAATGGCTCCTTCTTAATGTGGCCTTTATGGCACTCCCACTCCGTGGGATCCGAGCCAGGTGTGGTGGCACGCCCAGGGGCGGCTCCGGCCGCGCCAGCCACCTGCGCCCTCTCCCATCTCCGGTCTTCTTGACTCTGTCTTGACACCGGGCTCAGGTGGGGAGGAGAAGAGTGCGGTAGCTGCAGCGCAAGGCTACTATCACTTAAAAACTAATTCACGCGCAAGTCACCGTCCCTGCACCACCTGGTGTGGAGCATACGGTGGACCTCGTCGAAATTGACGGTCGAACTGCCGTGTGCGTGTGTGTGTGTGTGTGTGTGTGTGCCCCCTAAACGGGCCACGTGGTTGATGCGTTGGACCAACACGGGGGCCAAATCAGGGCCCGGCAGGCGTTATTCGGGTTGCGCTCCCATAACAAATGCCGAACATGGGAGGTGTGGTGGCACGCCTAGGTGCGGCTTGGACTTAGGGGACCCGGCCGCGCCAGCCACCTGCGTCCTCTCCCGCCTCCGGTCTTCTTGACTCTGTCTTGACACCGGGCTCAGGTGGAGGAGGAGGAGAGTGCGGTTGTTCATTTGACAGAGGTAGAAAACGT
>WEDG01006774.1:0-32978 GCA_017591395.1 Schistocephalus solidus | reverse complement strand
AGCAGCCTAACATGCGAGTGTGTATTTCAACACCGTTTGACGATAATTAGCAGTTTTTTGTCCGTTTGTAAACTGTCTTAGACGCGTTTGATCAAGGCAAACTGATTTTCGCTTGATTGCGCCGATAGGGACTTCACAGGTATATAATATTTCATAAGCGCACATATTAACATGCCAGTCACTGACTAATTAATTGAAATAGAATCGTCAGGTGCAATCGTAAACGTACCATTTGTGCATATAAAAATGTGTTTTCTACTGTTAAATTTCTTCATTACTATTTCGGATTTTCTATTACGATGAGCTTCAGATCGTCTTTGAAAATATGGTGACTTCTTACGATCTTTAGTGTCTTCATTCAACTGCCCGTAAATGTAGATTCGTTCGATGTGTTTAGTAAAACCTTTAAAATAAGATATTTCTTAAAAGCATTTACCAAAGTAGTGACCTTTTGGACATTTTTCTAATTTAAAGGACCCTCTGGTTATATTCGTAGACTCATTTAAACATGAAAACTCGCTGCCGAGAAAAATTAACGTCCGCACCAAAAGCCGGGAAAATGTATGCCTATAATCAGTTAAAAAACTTTCTTTAGTAAAGTATCTCTTTAAAAAGAGCTTAAATTAAATGTCTCGCAGTCGAATATCTGTTAACTTAATATTTTTCCAAGGTGAAGTCAAGAAAAAACTGGGAACTTTTGGCCGGTTTTTTTTTGATTTGGCTGAAAATTAGAGATAAAATTTCTGCTGAAAATTAAAGAACTCACTTCTCTCTTTCTTGTGGAGCGTTTTTCGATATATTTGCTTACTTCTCAGTCTAGTTCTAAGATTTAAAACGCACAAGAGAGCGGCCGAATATATATTAAGATTTTGCGATAAAATTTCAATCATCTGCCCCTTACGTTTCAAGTTTCCTTTTTCATTTATAGTTAACTGCAGACCCGAATTGTGTTGACAGGCTTCGCGTACGCCATGACAGCAAAAAGCGGTGGCTCGTCATTGTGTCTCATATATATGCGCATTGAAGGTCCTTATTATCAGTGTGGTAAAACAAAGTCCAGCCACACAAGTTTATTGCAACGTTTTTTGTACAAAAGGTCATAAATTTGCAAAGCTTGATTTTTTAGACGGAATCTGCCCTTGTTTTTCCGAAAACAATGTGATCTATCAAACCTGCATTTAGCTGATTTTCGTGAAAACAAAACAAATGTTCCGTTATCCGAAGGGATATATTCCAAATTTTTCCAGCTTATATTAATGTTCATTAACAGTACTGCGCAAAAAACAAAATGCTTTGATCCGTACCTTTTAATAGCGTAGGAACATGCCTGGATAAAAAGGAACGTTGAATTTTGCCCCATGTAGCCCCTTTTTCTCATCAATAAACTGACCTAAAGTGAACTCTTTTTTATCAGCCAGCTTTTTGTGCATCAATTCAATAAAACAAACAGAACTAACACCTTAAAATGCCTGCCCTGCTCCTACCTCAATGTCTGATATAGATATTTCATGAGTTAGGTAATCTACTGTATTTTCCATTAGCGGGCGAAGTGGCGAGCACATACATACACCATACAACTAACTATACAGGGTTTTGTCAAGTAGGATTTGCACGTTCAAGGTACATCTTAATAGCAATTCCATTCTCTGTCATTTCTATATCCTGCTGATTGGAGGCAATGAATTTTACTGTTTCTGTGACCGGCACGTTCGTAAAAGAGACGAGACATCTAGTGAAAATATCACCATGCCATTCAGATAGAGGTCGTTCACACCGTCAAAGAATTCAGAGGTAGCTACTAGGCATGCGGCGCTAGCTGATACTGTTTGGGCTTAAGTTTGTCCACTAGCCATTTTGCGATCGTATGGTACGGCGAGTTGACCATATCTACGATCGGACGAACGGGCGTACCATCCTTGTGGATCTTCAGTAAGCCGTATAGTCGAGGTATATGCATGCCGTCGGGAGGGAGACGCTCTCGGTCATGTTCGCGTATGAAACCGTCCGTTTGACGTCAGTCTGATAGCTGCGTTTCAACCTCATCCGTACGATCATTCTCCCTTTCTTTCTTTCTAAACTTTTCCTTGTTTGACAGAATAGATTGTGTTTTCCTAATGTAATCTGCTCTGTCCATTAAAACAACATCAGTTCCCCTAGCTAGCATATAATGTTGAATTGAATGATCGAACACCGAGTGGCCGCTATCTATCCAATCATTGAACAGTGACTTGCCTCTTACGAAAATTGTATCTCTTACTTTTGCCAACCATTATCTCTACTGTTCGCATGCATTTTATCCCCAATGCAGAACATGAACCTTTTCAAGCAAAATATTCACCAGTGCTTGTGGTATGCGTATCGATGGGAAACATACAGTTACGGAAGCAATTAGAAACAAATATGACATGTATCCGATGCGGCTGATGTTCATATATATTTCAGCTGTGGTTTTCAAAGGTCAAGATAACGATTGGGAAGAAACCAACAAACCCTGGCGCTCCAATAAAGATGTGAATATTGAATCAGATGCATGTCAAAGCACCAGGGATTTGTTACAAAAATTTAATGTGCCATGTTCAACTCTCCAGAAACTTCAAGCTAGTCAGGAAAATATGTAAAGAGGGAACTTGGTTTCCACACAAGCTTAAACCTTGATTCCAACGTAATATTCCATCTTATGTCACAGTATTTTAACCAGGAATAGCAACCTGCCAATCCTGCATCACTTTTTGCTTGTGATGAAATATGTTTTATTCATTACACCATAAAACGGAAAAGCTAATGGTGATCACATAAGTAGAAGCCAGTGCCAACTGGAAAACCTAGATTTCATCCATAGAATTCACTTCAACTTGTTTGGTGGTCTAGGATTACAGAACTTTCCGGGACATTTGTATATTTCAGTTCAAAATTTACGGAAAGACTGTATCGGCTGCGCTATAGGATTTTCACGGAATGTTTTCCTTTGGGGTTGTATAGGTCATCGGTATTTTAGGGTTCATCATTCGCGCAATGGCCACGCCAATTACGTGATAGGTTTTACGGTTATTCATATCATTTGCTATCAAGGGTATGTTTGCTTCCAGTATGCCGTAAGACTTCAACATTTATGGTTCGTATTCCGAGGTAGTTGTGGTATCGGGACCGACGAAAGTTTGTTAATTTTTAGATAGTGGTCTGCATTTAGGGTTATGATTGCGGTTAGGGTCAGGCTTAGCTATGCAGTTAGTTTTAGGATTAGCTTTCGAAGTAAGGGCTAAGCTTAGGTTTAGATTAAATCTTAGGGTTAGGGATATCTTTAGGGGTAGGTTTAGGCCTAAGGTTTGAGTTTAGGATAAGTGCTAGGCTTGGAGGTAAGGGCTAGGTTAAAGTTTGGCTTTAGTGGTAGGTTTAGGGTTACCTTTAGCGTTAGCTTTAGGGTTAGGTTGACACGCATTCATGCCTGCCTGAGTCGGAACTTACTGGTTGAGGTAAAGTTCACTAGGTGTTGCTTCGGGTAAGTACCTTACTTTCATACTAAGTTTTACCTTATATTTTACTTTTCGGCTTTTGTAAACGAATACATGCCCATCGATCGGGTAGCAGTTATATTCGGGCGTCATATGTTGGCTCCACATTTACTTACTACACGTTACAGTCATACGGTGTCTTCAGCCGTGTATCTGCCATTTGAGTTTGCATACTTCCGCCTTCAGTTAAAGCGCTACTACATAGGGTTCTTAGTGGGTTCCCCTTGCCATTTACGGTATGCTCATGCCTTGTCGCACATCGTGAAATTTATTGCCTGAAAAATTTTGCATTCATTTGGTGTTTATTTGGTTGGCTTGGAGCTCTCTCCAACCCTCTGGCTGTCTTATTTCATTTCCCGTCAGCATAGGACTGTCGGTTCATAGTTAGTTTCCACACAGGCAACTGGGTCAGAGTAGTCGCGTACTACTGCTGATCAGGAAATCTGGTCAGTCACATTCCTACCTATATGTTCAACGTATGGCTGTCCGTTAGCTTGAAACTTCCATTGGCAGCTAACCATTATCAGTTGAGGAGTTTGGGTTTGCTTACCCTTTCCTCTTACCTTTTATATTGTTAGGTAAACTGCTTAATCCTGGCTTTACCTTGGATTACCGTGGAACTTGCGTACTAACCCTATACAGAGCAGCTTTACCGTCCTGAATTTTACGCAGTCCTCTGGGTTATCGCTGACTTCCTTGCGGAAGTTGAGGTTCTCCGGTTAGGATCGTGCTTACCTCTCCCCTTCCGTACGCCAATGAGGGCTTGCAACTTGGACCCCCGGTTCCCCCGTTCCCCTGGTGGGCATGGTAACTTAGGTTGCTTCAATCATACCAATCTGCTTGCCATGAAATCCACCCTCTCTTCGGCTGTTCGGCTTTTAACCTTGGGCTCACACATCTAGATTTGATTTCTATCCCCTTTCCGTGCATTTGGTAGTGCTGCTATCATTTGCCGTTTGGGTCGCAGTCGTCGTACAGCTTGCTTGCGTAGGACTATAAAGAACAAATTCGCGCGCTCAAAACCCTTTCCATCACAATTAATTTTTTTCCAGGCCTAACCATTGGGTTCGGTTACTCCTCCCAGAGTTTACCGTTGTTAATTTCCCGCGTGTGACTGTCCCTAGAAAATTCTTTGATTTCCGCTATGGTCAGTTCATTTGCCATTTCTTTGGCACACCACGACACCTATGTGCTAAAATTTCGCATTTGTGCCTTATTCGCGTAATTGATTTCAATACCCCGTCGTTCGTCCACATCCGGTTGTGTGCTTAGTGCCATCCGCCCGCGAACTAGCGTGTCCTATCTTCCTTGAGTATATTGACCATTGTCATTCACACATCAGTAATTGTGGTACGTGATTTTGTACCTTTCCACATAGGCTACACGGCTGGTTTTCATTTTCTTTCCCATTTTTCGGATGCAGCAGTCCATTGCGTAGTTAGGTCTGTTTGGTACTTATCGCAGTCATTCCGTGGATATCCTATGGAGCAGCTGATGCATTCTTTCTGTAAATTTTGAACCGAAATTTACCGAAGTCCCACGCCACCTCGAAGGCAAACCAGAAAATTCCGTAGTCCTAAACGGCCGTACTGACAACCGTGAAGTGAACCACGCATCCGAAAATGTCGATGCCCTGCAACAAGTTGAAGTCAGGATGTATAAGCATGGGCTAGATGCCTAGCCAACCCCGTTCCCATGTACGCAAAATACGGAGTGATAAGGAAGTAAAGAATGGTAAGCAAATCTTTCTGGTGTAAGATCCGAGTCGCCAGGTGCACGAAGCGGGTATTAGGTCATGCGTGGCAAGCATAGACTGGCTGTTAGGCTGTCAGTCACTGCACTGGCGCCCACATCCGCCGTCTTGACATTGTTTACACATTGGAGCAAGATAGGTAAGTGAAGAGAGTATGGCAAATGTCGCGCAAACCTGCCTCACTATGAAACAATTCCCCCGGAAATTATCGGTGCTGCGTCCAATCCATGGGCCAACGCTGTCGCTTGCGGCGATCGAACTTTTGGATGCTATTGAAGCTTTGAATTGTCCCTTCCCTCTTTTGGATGCTTGTGTCGAAAGCTGTTTTGACCGAGATAGCAGCATTTTTAAAATTGTGTTTTTTTCAAGCAAAATAATTTAATATTTAGTGCACAAATAGTCTGGCCGACTATTCTAATGACAACCAGCGGACAGTGATGAAAATCTTGCTACAACAAATCATAATTCCATGCGCCAGGAGACGGTTGGTAACGGTGAAAACTAAACCGGTGGTATCTGTTTCCGATGATCAGCTGCAATTGTGGATAAGTCTTGTGCCAGTAAATAGTATTAACGTTTAGGGGTGCAATTTTGAGAATCAACGGAGACTTTTATGTTACTCCTTGCCAGGGAAACCCAGTAACTGGCTTAGCTACTGAGAAGAAATAAATGCACTCGCTGGGCCAAGAGCTTTATTCGCCTGAAGTTCCGGATTCCAACTCGAACCCATCATCAGAGACAGTATCAGGTACGGGTAATTCGTACACAGGGTGTTGCCGTATTTATAGGATGCCATCGCTATGCTACTGCACGCCTACGGCAATTAACAGCTCCCCCTTCATTGATGACGACTGCGCTCCTGGACGTTGTTTGATGGCCGGCAGGCGGATCGTTATCCTCTGAAATTTCGTCACCCGTGTTGGAGGGGGGCGTGGTGATTACTCGGCCATCTGGCTCACCGGCACTGGCGTTGGTAAATGTGTTCGCCTGAGCGCTCCCCGAGTGGTCGATTGCTCAAACTGAGTTTCGACATTGAATATGGGTTGGGTAGAATATTGCACTTTTCCAACGCCAGGGCCGGTGAGCAAAATGACAGAGCAATAATTACGCCACCCTCCAACACGGGTGACGAAATCTCCGCAGATAACGACCCGCATGCCGGCCATCAAACAATTAACGTCCCAGAGTGCAGTCGTCATCGCTGAAGGGGGAGTCGTTAATTGCCGTAGGCGTGCCGTAGCATAGCGACGGCATCCTATAAATACTGCAACTCCCTGTGTACGAATTACCCGTACCTGATACTGTCTCTGATGATGAGTTCGAATTGAATCCGAAACGTCATGCGACTAAATCTCTTGTCTCAGCGATCGCATCTACTTCTCAATGACTTCCTGGGACTCGCATTTTCGCTTATATTGGTGACTTAACTACTGTTCGTGCAAAGAGATAGCCGACACACGATACAACCTAAGACAGTTTCCTAGACGAAGTCAACGCGGTTCCAGCAATTCCATGCACCAGGACGCGGTTGATAACGTAGCAAGCTAAACCGGTGGCGAATCCTTTTGCTGAGTAGCTTTAATTCCGAATAAATCTTTCGCTGGTAAATAAGAATTCACGCGTAGGGGTGCAATTTTGAGGATTTATGGAGATTTTTATTCCGTTACTCGGTGCAAATGGAACCCAGTAACCGGATAAGATACAGCCCCTGCAGGGAGATAGCCGACATGCTATACCACGTAAGACAGTCTCTCAGACGAAGCCAACACGGCCGCGGCAATTTCATTTGCCAGGAAATGGTTGGTAACGTAGCAAGCTAGTCAGCTTCAAGTGCAAATAAAGCTTTCGGCGGTAAATAAAAATTCACATATAGGGGTGCATTTTTTAGAATACACGTAGGCATTTATTTCGTTAATCATAGTCAAGGTCACCTAGAAACCAACCAAGCCACTGAGCGTGTGAAGTGATTTTCGACATGTAATGTTACCTATAGCGGTCTCCCAGGCGAAGCTACCACGGCAGCGGCAATTCCATGTGCCAGGAAACGGTTGGTACCGGGTTAATGTTGCCATTATGCTGACGTGGGTTTTACGTTTAGGGTAGGACTAGGGTTAGGATTAAGGTGATAGTTTAGTTTTATGTGATCACCGTCAATTGGGGGTGAGGGTAAGTATTTCGTCATGAAATGAAGATTTCCGAGAGGGATTAATTGTGTCAACCAAACCTGAGCAACTGAGAAAAACTGCAAAAAGGAAACATTACAAACCGTACTACTGACCAGTCTTAAGTAGACATTGATAGAAATCTAATCAAGTTGGCGGCCACACCAGGCATTCTTACCCATAATTTTCAGTAAGTACAGAGGTTTTTATTAGGTAACTGTTGGGAATGTTCACATTCCCATGAAAAACCGATCTTAGAAAAAAGCACGTGCGCACGTTTTCCACACTGCATACCATGAATGTGAGCCACATAGCGTCCCACATTATCTGTGGTGACAGAGCTCTCGTGAGATATAACTGATCAACGAGGAGTTGGTCTGCTCTGCTAGAACGTTCTCTTGAAGTGAATTTGACAGAATCTAGTCAACCTGAACGGAATGCTATCAACAAGCACAGCTTCTCAATTATAACGACATACAGTTTTTAATACATTTTTTTCGTGGCCAATCTTGTTCTCTTTCTCTGCCGTGTTGGTGATTGAAACAACAGTCAAGCAAGCATACGCTTCGTGTGGATTCTAAGTACCAGACCGCGTCATAATGGTTAAACATCTAACAATGTATAATAATACTCAATAGGTGTTTTGGTTGAGATTCAACAATTAATTCCTAGGACTAACCACCCAAAACAAGGTGGCTGTCACTCTTCTGCACACTATTGTCCTCAGCCACCAAAACCATTACGGTAGTGGAGGATATCAAACAGCAGCTCGTTGTTTCCCTCCTCCGCCGTAAACTGTACGCATATCAGAGTTTGTCTGGAAATAATTATTAAGATTATAACAGTCTCTGTCATATTTCAAAGATATGTTGCCATCCCGTTCTTATAAAATTCTCTGCCATCCTTTTAACCTTATAAACAGTCTTCTTGAAATCCATTAAATTCTCTTTCCAATGAGGGTCTCTCATTTGTCTTCATTTACTTCCCCTTTATTTAAATTTGTATAAATAGCACTACGTCCTTATTTTGTTAAAAGCTGGAGATTTGAAGGTCTGATGTCCCCTTCAGGATTTGAGTAACTCTGTTCAACCTGTTATTAAAATAACTTTGTTAGATAATCCTTCGAAACTTTTTCCCGCTAATATCAAGTTGAAGCCAAAGTTCTTCAGTGTAAAAACACCCAAGAGCTTTTTTTGCCGTCACTGCTTTCTGGTAATTTATGTAAACCTCCCCTGGAAACAACATCTGTCATATATAATTTTTCTTTAATTACCCTGTATTCTATTTCTTATCTGTCTGCATCTCGGCTTAGACTATCCAATTTATATATCGCTCCCTCTTCCCTGAGCGTTCTTAGATTATACGCAGAGAATTTCAGAAATATAAAGATTATTGAGTCTATAGTGATCGGACTTGAAATGTTCTCTTTTATTCTGTACTCACTGTTTTGGAAAAACTGCGTCACCTGATTTCTCTAATGGACTAGACGTGGCCTGTCACCCTAGCCTGTTTACAAAGTGCTTAGGGGATCCACCGTTTAAGCTGTACTTTAGGTGGTGAACCACCCTGTTAAAATTCCCATCGGCCATTTTGACACCACTAATGATTAACGATGGAAGAAACCCTCCAAGTTCCGACCTTCCTGTTGAGTTGGTGATCACGTAATTTGAAGGTACTCACAATACGCTTGTTCACTGGGATCCCAAGCATGCTTTTGGCCCATATGGCGGCCCTTGATTGCTTGGCCTTGGAGCCATGCATAACCACTCTGTACAAGTGCAGTTTTGTGATTGTTCTCTGCTCGAGGAGCTTTCTTTGGTGGTATAGCAGGTTCCGACTGATGCACCAATTCAAGAAACGCGTAATATATGCACATTTTGCCTGACCCCTTGGTCCGATAGTCAGCTGACTGCTCATGAAACGCAATAACAGTTAAAACCAAATAACAAAGTCCAATACTTTTGATGAGAAAAGAAAATTCAGGTGAGTTTATCCGAAGCAATCGAGGTTAGTGTCCTTGAGGTCCTAGCACGAGCAAAAATGTGCAAGTTGGAAAAACAAGTAAACAACAGATTATGGTCAAGGAAGAATTCACAGCTGAATAAGTACTATTTTGAAAATGGCCGTCCTACTTTCCCTATATAATCTTCATTATTTAACACTAACGAAACACCAACTAGAAAGCACCCTTAATAAATTTCCATCATACATCCCCGCTTTGCTTGTTGACAGTATCCCGCCCATGTCAAATAGCTACTGTCGGAATATGGAAGGAGGGCATACAGAAATGCAGAAGAATTTAATAAGTGGTATTTATTAGTTTTTGTCTTGGTGGTGAAGCACCAGTGTGTTACTGTGAATATCTAATTGATAGGACCACCTAGAGACAAGGGTTTTTGTTCATGTGTTTCTGTTCAATCGCTTCCTGTTAAAAGAAAAATTCACGTACCTTTTCCTATGACAAACAGCTAGAACTAATCCTATCGTATTAATAGTTTGTGCAATCGAGTTCATCTGATCCATTAGCACAGTTTTTCCACGCCATCGCAGCGGTAGCTAGTGGGGTAACAGCCATCGTCAGTCTCTGAGCAGGAGAAGTAACCATAATCGCAGGAATCTCCTTTCCGATCATCTGAGGATAAATTAGTAAGATCAGCCAAGCGCTTTGGGGAAAAAATGAACTAAAGTTCGGTCATATGTTATTATTGCAACATTTGAATGTATGAAAACCTATGCTGCTCATTTAAAAGTACAGTATTCGCAGTTTTAACATGATTTTTCGCGTTCAATAATCATGAATAAATATAAAGTATTCCGAGATTAAATTAGGGGAAGTGCCTTAAATTTATGGCGTTCCCGAATTTCAAAAAATGTTATTTTAGTGAGGCCGGGTCATTGTGTTGAAATCATTGGACAGGTAGGAAAGCAAGCTGTAACACGGAAGCCTTAAATTCAATCCGTTGCGGCCAGGTCCACCGGAAAATTGAAATTTTGTCTCAGTAATCCGAGCGACGGCTAATAAGCCAGAAATGGCCATTCAAATCTTCCTGGTATGTGCCGGCAATCTTCTACTGTATATACTGCTAGCCACTAGGCAGCTGCTGGCGATGCTCTATAGAGAGTCTTAAGGCACAACGGGACAAGTGAGTCCCGTAACCGGCTGGTGAACGCTAATCCACCAAATCAAGGATCTGTTCGGAGGCTGAAATAAAGCGGCAACTGCCTTACTTGAGTTTTACTGCATATATTTCAGCATCCTCAGTGATGAGATGACACGTTAGCAGACTACCTGGGACTGATAGAAGCATTAAGTCCAACGTTGAGAAGTGTTTTCACCATATCGCTGTTCGTCTCAAAAAACAGTTATCCTGGTTCATGCAAATGATCCTTTTCGGTTGCCGAATATTTGCCCAGAGTAGTAAATAAAGCTCAGCTGTTGATCTGCGACTGAACCCAAGTTAACTACTAGCCTATTTGACCTGTAGATGTGACGTGAAGAGATAACTGGAGGACCAAAAATTCGAATAACTTGCGTTTACTGGGCTCTCCTCTATCGTTTAACTGTTGCCATTGTCATGGAACTCCAATTCCTTTATGGTAAAGCAGCCAAAAACAACTTTTTTTCAAAAAAATTCAGTGATGATCCAACTTTGAACAAGCTGGACTTTGGAGTTTTTTCTGTTTTGTCATTATTTTTATTTCTGTTGTTATTGAGAAATTTGTTGGGGTCTTATCCGCGGGCTTTGGATCAGTCTAAGTCAACTGTGGCAAAAAGATCCTGTAGCCCCGAATAGGCACGTTTTGAGAGTGGAGAGGAAGGGACTGTTGATCGGTTCGCTCAGCTGCCAGACGTGGTCGCACTACTTCCATGTGGCCGCCGAGTCTAGCACGCCTTGTAGCGAACATTTGAAAACTCTGCCAGTTTCCTATTTCCCGCAGGCTATCTTAACATGTGTTATTGTAGTTAGGCTTTCGTAGGTGCGAGCAATAACGTATAATAATAACTTTTGGAGTACATACTAAACTCATGTGAGGGGGTTAGTTACCGATTGAGTTACGATGCGGAACATGCCCATCCTATTGTGATTTGGAGCTCAAACTCGAACCCTCATACACAGTCGTACATTCACTTGGTATTAAAAGAAAATAAAAACCATTAAAGACGGTGAGACTGGGACAATTATTTCTAGCGTTTTAGTTGGCGGATTGAGATGCAGATGGATAATTCAGAACTGGCAATCCAAGCCTTTCCTGCCTTCGTAGATCTTTATTCTACATAGCAGACGATTCAACCTACGGCAATAATGACATGCGTGCTACTGGAAAAAACAGAGATCAATTCGATTGCACTGAGCAGAACAGTTGCGAAGTAAGTACAGTAGAAAATCCTCTTATGGGTAGGCATAAAAAGCTACTTACAGCCGGTTGTAAATACAGCGCGGAACCAGATATAGCTTGGTACGTGTGTTAGGCCATCGTTTGCATTTGTCATAGTAATAAGAACACCTGCCTGCTTCGGAAACTGATATGCAACGGCCCGTCGTAGATCAAAAGCACAGGGGAAAATGAACTGTAGAGAAAGAAGGAAAAGAACAGGCATTTTGCAGCAATTTTTACAGAAAGGTAGTGAAAGGTTAAGGAATAATGGGCGAAGTGCATTTCCTGCTTTCGAAACTGCCACCGTGATCGTCCCACTGGGCGCTGATTCAGCTCTATCGAAGCGTCCTACCGTCCCGTTGCAATACCGAAAGGCTGATATGCATTGCTACACACTTTGTTGTCGTATTCCGGAAATTGGATAACCAATGAACAAATGTGGGATTAAAGTTGCACACAGGTCGGATGTCTAACCAGCCAAAAGATCCATTACCAATCGATCGATACTGTGTTTATTATTTACCAAATGAATGCTGTTGCGCCAAACCCAGTTGTGGGGACAAAATCAGTGACGAGGAAGATGCTTTTGTTTTCAAATTGATAAAAGTTAAAGCAAACATTTCTAGCACTGTGGTTTAACACAAACGAAATATTCAGATTTCGCATTATCTTACTGAGCAATCATCGTGGAAATTTAATATTCGCCAAGAATGGTTACGGCTGCGATCATGCCTGATCTAGGCGGCCTCGATGATATCATGGATTGTGCCTCTCCACGTGTGAGGATCCGCGACAGCAGACCTGGACAGCTCAAGCCATTTTCTTCGGCAATGAAGGACGCCAAATACCGAAGGTCCAAGGACAACTTCCGTGTCTTAATGAACTGTGTCGAGCCAGATTTTGAGCTGACCCCCTCTTCGACGCATACAATTGGGTAATGGGGCCGGATCCAGAGCAATTCCACTGAGCTCGTGAGGTGGGCGACGAAGAATGTGCCCAAACCACCTCAGCCGTCTTTCTTGGATGGCCTGAGCTATCCTTGCGATGTTGTCACAGCGGGTACGGACTGTCTCATATGAAAAATGTGGTGGTATTCCACTTAAAGGATGGTCCTCAAGCAGTGCTGGTCAAATGCCTCCAGTTTTCGCTCATCTTCTATGCGTAACGCCCAGCATTCACAGCCTCAGAGAAGAACAGACGGGAAGGATGCACGCTACACGCAAATATTTGTGGCGATAGAAATGTCGCATTGTATCCACAGGTACTTTCTAAGGCTTGAGAAAACCTGACGAGCAGCATCGATTCGAGAGACAATGACATACTTACTTTTTCCATTCGACAGCAACCTTGCCCTTTGGTATTTGAAACTGTCAACCTTTTCAAGTTGACAGCCATCAAGCCCAAGAGGTGTCTTCTCCTGGGCCGGGATACGGCTTTGAAAACTCTCTGATTTTCCCTACGTTTATAGACAAGCCAACCGATTGAGTGACCTCATTTACCCGGGGGGCAGTTCGACCGTCGATTTCGACGAGGTCCACCGTATGCTCCACACCAGGTGGTGCAGGGACGGTGACTTGCGCGTGAATTAGTTTTTAAGTGATAGTAGCCTTGCGCTGCAGCTACCGCACTCTCTCCTCCTCCCCACCTGAGCCCGGTGTCAAGACAGAGTCAAGAAGACCGGAGATGGGAGAGGGCGCAGGTGGCTGGCGCGGCCGGAGCCGCCCCTGGGCGTGCCACCACACCTGGCTCGGATCCCACGGAGTGGGAGTGCCATAAAGGCCACATTAAGAAGGAATCATTGCGACCTGACTCTCAGTCCGCCAGTCAGTCACTCCACACACAAAACACCCATGGGCTGACCACGCGGTCCGAGTTATCCCGTCAGTTGGCATCCTTCCAAGCCACGGCTTTTAGCGCACCGTGATAGGTTCAAGAGCGTCAGATTGTTTATAGTGAGGAAAAATACACTGAGCTCTCGACCTCATTCTCTCCCCCACCCCCCACTATCAGACGACTGTCCGAGCCGGTCTGTTGTCTGATGCGGAAGCAGGCGCAGCTGCTGGTGACCTCGTCTACGTGTAGTACGTACACGACCTGGCCCCCCAAACACAAGCACCAGGATTTCACACAACCGAAGGGTTGAACGGCTTACATCTCACATGTGTGAGATAGCCAGAGGTCACGTTAAGAAGGAGCCATCGCAGCCTGACTCTCAGGCCACCAGTCAGCCACTCCACACAACACACATTGGACTAATTGCGAGGTCTGAGTGTAATTGTCAGTTGGCAACCTTCCAACCGCGGCGGTTAACGTTACCGCACACTCTTCTCCTCCCCCACCTGAGCCCGGTCTCATGACACAGGCAAGAAGGCTGGAGATGAGAGAGGTCGCAGGTGGCTGGAGCGGCCGGAGCCGCCCCTGGGCGTACCACCACACCTGGCTCGGATCCCACAGAGTGGGAGTGCCATAAAGACCACATTAAGTAGGAGCCATTGCAGCCTGACTCTCAGTCCGCCAGTCAGCCACTCCACACAAAAACACACATTGGGCTGACCACGCGGTCCGAGTTATCCCGTCAGTTGGCAACTTTCCAAGCCACGGCTTTTAGCGCACCGTGATAGTTTCAAGCGCGTCAGATTGTTTATAGTGAGGAACATGTGCTGAGCTGTCGACCCCGACCCCCACCATCAGACACTGTCCGAGCCGGTTAGTTGCCTGATGTGGGAGTGGGCGCATTGGCTGATGGATCGGCGTAACCGTCTTCGCGCGCCACAGCACGACCTGGCCCGTATAACGCACACACCAGGATTCGCAAACTCAGGGGTATGGAGCAGCCATTGCCGTCTGGCTCCCAGTCCACTGGTCAGCCACTCGACACACACAGCACATACACTGAGCCGACGGCGTGGTCTGGTGTAAGCGTCAGATTGGCAGACTTCCCAGCCACGGTTTCTAGGAAACCGTGATATACTCTGGTAAATGGTGATTGTGAGGGTGTTTTCGATGCATTGGTGTAGGTAGTGTGCGCTGATGTAGCTTAGCCTCCGGTGGTTTACCGGAGGTTGTCGTGGAGGTGTTTGTGTCCTAATAGGCACATGCGGTGTGTAAATGTGCGGGAGCAGTGAGGGTGGTGAAGGCGGGTGCTTCGACTGTATGTCGGAGCCCCAGGCACTGGTTCACCAGCCTCCGTGCGATGGATTCGCAGGCGACCGACCAGGCTGATGCGTGAGTTGAAGTTGCGGGCGCAGTGTGGGCAGGAGAAATCGGTAGAGGCTGGGAGGATGTCATTCATGGTAGTGGGGGTGGCAGGGGCGCTAAGAATGGCAGGAGCAGAGGGTGTGCATGGTGTATCGGTGTTGTCGGCATTGTGATGAATTCCGCTGTCCTGGATGCGCATGTGACCGAATAGGCCCATGCGATGAGTGAATGCGCGAGGACAGTGAGGGCAGTGGAGGTGATGATCTCTGCTGTGTGATGGTGCTCCAGGCACTGGCTCACCGGTCTCTGTACGATGTATTCGCAAGTGACCGACCAGGCCGATGCGTGAGGTGAATGTGCGGTCGCATTGAGTACAGCTTAGGAGAGATTCCCCATCGCTGATGGTGGTGGTGGTGGTGGTGGTGGTGGTAGTGAAGGCGAAGGCGGTGGTGGTTGCGGTGGTGGGGGTACCAGGCGATGAGTAGATGGATGTGGTCTCTATAATGGTGGGAGTAATGGAATTGATGCCAGGAGTGAGGGTGTGGAAGTCAGAAGGAGGGTTGGCAGAATTTGACGTAGAAATTGGAATTGTCGGATTGTAGGTGCATTGCGTCCGAAGATGTCCAACCAGGCCGATTCGCGCGCGGAAGATGCGTTGACAGCGCGGGCATGTTGGCAGGGCCTGGGCATTGGCGGTGTTGGTCCGGGGCGCTGGTGACTTTCGCGCCGCTCTTTTGGCCTTGGCGGCGTCGATCCGGTTGGCCTCATAGATTGCTGAACCAGTCTTCACGGATCATCTCCATGCCGGTCTATCCTGGGCGAGGTCCTCCCAGGTCGCCGAGCTGATTTGCAGTTGCCTCAGCGATTTCTTCAAAGTGTCCTTGTAGCGTCGTTTTAGACCTCCCTGCCGGCGAGAATCCGTAGAGACATCACCGTAGAAAAGTCGTTTGGGTAGTCGCTCGTCGTTCATTCTTACCAGGTGGCCGCTCCATCGAACCTCATTTACCCACAACACCATAGACTACATATAACTAAAGCTTGAAGCTAGAAAGGTGAGCTCATCGGCATATCCGAGGTCAGTCAGCCAGCGTGCGGGTGCAAGCTCCACACCATCCTCTTCATGAAGGGCCTTCCCGTGAATACAGTCGATAGCGTAGTTGAACAGAATGAGCGACAGGATAAACTTTGTCGAACGCCAGACCGAATACTTACTGGTTGTGAAAGATTGTTATGGATCAAAACTCGAGCAGTGGTTCATCTGTAATAGGCCTTGATGATGGCGAGGATTTTCGTTGGTACGCCATCCGCCATAGGGATTCACGATAGACGGAATCAAACGAACTGGCAAAGTCGACAAAGCAGATAGCCATCGGTTGCTGGTAACCATGGCGAATTCAAGGATGCGACTTGGTGTGAATATTTGATTCGCAAATCCACGCTCAGCACGGAATTCAGCTTGGTTGGGTCTCGTCCTAGAGTCGCGTGCAGCCTGGAATTGCCTGACAAGGACAATAACGAAAATCTTCGCATCAACGTCGATAAGATTTATGCCACGGTAATTCTCGCATCTAGTCTTATCTCTCTTCTTGTGGGCAGGCACAATGATGTCTGAGGCGCAGTCATCAGGAACAACCTCGTCTTTCTACGCTTGTGCAATAATTTCATGAAACCAGGGCACCAGTGTGTCAACACAAGACTTGTAGATCTCAGCAGGTGTACCGTCCTCTCCAGGTGCCTTGTTGTTGCGCAGCCTTTGTATAGCATCACAGGCCTCTCCTTCAGAAGGGGGGTCACATTACACTGCATAGGCGTGATAGGGAGGATACTGCGTTGTAGATGGGAACGAGGGGGTGTTAGGCTCGGCATCGAAGTAGAGAAGTTGCTCACAAAAAGCACTTGACCTTGGTCGAGTTGTCAGCAGCAAAGCTGTCGTTCACGTAACGAACAGAGCCGCTCAGCATAGAGGGGTTGCCACTAAATTGGCGGAAAATTTGGTAGAGTTTTTGAGTGTCACTAATGTCTGAGGCCTGCTCCATTGAGGTCGCTATTTCAGCCCAATAGTTCTCCTGGTATTTCCTAGCCAATTTTTCTGTCATCTTTCGGATCAGGCAGAAGGAAGCATTGTTGTGGGACCTGACTCGAGCCGTCCGAGCAGACACCCCCAGGGTTCTTCAGCTGATCCAGTCACTGCGGCGTCGCTGAGTTTATCCAAGGATTTTCTCAGCCATCACATAGACTAATGCTTTTCAGTGATGACCACTCACAACTGCCTTCTCCGTCTGCTCGGGTATTAAAACAGGACTGGAGTTCTCTGTTCAGGGTCTCGGGAGTACTGGGTTGTCGGATTTTGTTGACATCGAGGCGTCTAGCCCGTGGCATTTTGGGTGCGGATGAGAGGTGAATTTTAAAGCATGTACGAAGGAGGACATGGTCAGACCGCTGGGCCTTGCCAGTCTCAGCACCACATATCAATCTGCTATCATGAACCCAGCTGCGGAAACTTGAACTGACTAGGATGTAGTCAACCTGACTGGCTGTATGACCGTCATTTTGAATACCAGGTCAGCAGGTGTTTGTTGCGGTCCTGGAAGCACGTGTTCGTGACAAGCAGTCGGTTCTGGTCGACAAATGTCAGCGGTCTCTTATCATTTTCACATCGATAACCAAGCCCAAAACAGCCAATAAGGTGATTGTTTGTGGAGTCACCACTTCCATTCCGGTCATTCCAGGCCCCGGCAACAATCAGCAAATCGCGACGAGGGAGTCTTTCAACTAACGCTTGCAGCTGCGAGTTAAGCGTTTCTTTGCTGCGCTGTCCGGCAGCGGAATTTGTGCGTTCACTGAGACGAAAGAGCTGTTTGTGAAGTAACCCTCAGTCACACGTAGGCAATCCGTTGATTGACTGGTTCCCAAGGAAGTAGTGCCGCTGTAGTACAGGGTGGAAATGTGAAGACCCCAGGGATATTTATTTCCCGAGCGCCTGAGTCAGGAATTTGGACCTCAGAAATGCAGCAGATATCTATGTTGCACTGATAAAGGCTGCACCTCATCAGACGTTGGGTACCAGGGTCAAGGAACGTTCGCACGTTTTAGCATCCAATACCAAGGATACGATTCCGATTGAGTAGTCAAGCTCGCATACTAGTTGCCCACACCATTGAACTAGGGCTGCAGAGCGCGTCGGTTTCCGCGGACGCGTAGCATGGATTTTAGTACTGTATCGGAGATATTTTCATGAGATTTCTTAAGAATTGCGAGTACGGACGTGTCCCCAACAGCCGCTCGGATTGTTTCTTTGAAGTTGTCTCCTCTAGTGCTTTGACTGAAGAAGCTAGCACAAAACAGCGGAATCAAGCGAATTTATTGAATGGCAGCTCATGATCGCTATGTCCCGGTGTCGTCATCGGGCTTTACGGCTTTTTAGAAAGCCTTTGGCGTGCCAGACCTCAACCTGCTGCACCCTGGTAGCACTGCTGCTGCTGTTCCAGGACTGCTTATTCACCAGACCCGAGTCTGCTTATTTCGAGGCTAGCCTTCACTGAAGGCCGTTCAACTATTCGCCACCTGCGGGCGCACCGGGTAGCCAGCAGTTAGTCTAACGGGCAATCTATCTTCCCCGTCGTAGTTAATGGGCCGAGTGAGTACTTAGCACAGATAAACAAAGGATAAAAATTCAGTTTCATTTATTCAAGTGTCATTTTCCAATAGTAAAGCCAAAATCTTTCATGGGTGAAGGAAGAGGGAATTCGTGGCTCAGTTTCGATAACACACTGGATGTAACTTTAAACGAAGAAGTTCTGGATGCGATTTTTGTTATTCAGTGTGAAGACGAACTGTACTTAGTAGCCACTCACTCTTGCTGTTATGGTATCATTTAACCGTCAACCATGGTCAGTCTGATTGCCGGGTTTCTTGCAAACTGTAGTTGGCATATCGAGCTACCGCTCGCTTGTTAGATGTCCCGAGACCAAAACAATTAGAGGGCGAAGGCCGTTTTCCCCGTAGTTGAGATTACCTTAAATTAATTTGTTTTCTCTGATCCGAGTGACACCATTAAACATCGTGCAATAAACTTCTGGGTGCAGATCTCCTCCACTAGTATACAAACTCTATATAGTTACGTGACCCAGCTATTTGCGCTATCATATATACCTATGGAATCCACCATCGGACAATAAATAATGAAGCTCAAGTACCTGCTACCGGTGATAAAACACAGAAACACTCGTTTTCACTAGACCGTGTCAAAATTTCGATGAGAGATATGTTGGTGAAATCGGCATATCTGCCACAGTCTTGACGAGAATCGGCTAGCAGTCAATCGTGAGGATGAACTCTCTCTCTCTCTGGTCTCTGGCGACATACAACAAAGGAAAAGTAGTTTCATCTTTGGAAAGAGAAGACCTTCGGCGATTCAATGATAAAATAGGCAATATAGTGCCCGAATGTGGATTTTGATTGACACAATTGTGCACTGGACCCGCATCCAGTCTACCAGACGTTGTGCTGAAAACTCTAATCGGTTCGGATAGGGACATCAGGACAGATCTCACGGCTGACGTCCTGCAGAAGATGCAAACGACCAGCCTGCAGTCACGCAACCGGCATGGAACGCCTATGCAGCGTTTTCATGGAGAGCATCGGAAACGAGCCCGAGCAACCAACAAACACGCTGACTTTGCTGCAGCTATGACAGTCGAGAAGGCGACAAACGTGACAGCAGTTGACCACGGAGGGGTTAAAGCAAATCTTAAGCAAATTGTCAGCTCAAAGTTCGTGTGTTGAACATGGCTATAGTTAGAGGTTGGCTAGGATATTTAATAAATCAAACCCAGTAAGAAATGCCAAATCCCCGCTCTTATGACAGAAATGCATAAATTTCAGAAAAATACTCAAAAATAAAGTTGGATGCATGAAAGCGCCTCATATTCCGCTTCATACACTTCGCGGGTTGGTGCCTCGGTGGTGAACCACCTGGGCTTGGGTATGCTTGGCCGATGACGACTAATAAGCCAGAAAGTGGCTTTCCGGTGTCCTTTTTCTTTGTCGGTAATTTGCTTTCGCCTATAATACTTCCTCTAATTGTGTCCTTCTTCCCATACTCGGACCTATTCTGAGGGTTTTCATGGCTAGCCTCCGTTCAGGACTCCTGCTGTGCTAAAAAGGCCGCACTGGGTGACTTCAGAAGTCGATTTTATGTTACGACTTCGTTACAGCGAGAAGACGATCCTACGTTGCTTACGCCGCCTACCTTAGTGCATGGCGTCCTCTCCGTAAAACTTCTTTTTGGTCATTAGGGAGGGTGGATGAGGCTACATGTGGGGGCTATCGGGTGTTGAGATACAGGCTGAATTCTATCAAATGAATTATCTCGTCAGTCAAGGATGCTTACCAATATACCGCCGACGTGCTGAACATGACTTTGCTGAGCCACAAAATTACGATTATGTGCCAGCGGGGAGCGAGGTAGAAGTACCCATCAGCTTCCCCATTGCCTTAAGTAAGAACCACTAGCGTCTCAGATACTCTAAACCTGCAGCTGTGTATGACAGCTAACGAACCACTAAAATGACCATTCCAGTCTCCCCTAGTCTTTTGTCCGAACTCTCCTTCTGCATTTCTTTTCGGTCACTGTGCTACTGTATGTGAGTACTCCACATTTTATTTTTAAGGCATGAGGGGATGAGCAGGTCCTATAATCCGATCAGTGCGCGAGCTTACTATTATAATTCCTAAATATGCAGTAGAAAATTACAGAAAAAGGGAGACTGGAATAGCCATTTCAGGCTCATTAGCTATCATCACTCATCCATACGCAACACAAGATGTTCTGGCAGCCGAGGTTCAAACTTGTGACCTGTTGGTTGAAGTCAAACGATCGAACCCATTGCACCACGAGCTCATTGTTATGTCGGTTTCGATCCCGATTATTACCAATGGTAAATGGGCGCTCACTAATCGGTTATGGGACTCATTCGTTCCGTTGTGCCTTGGGCTCACGCTAGAGACCCGCCAGCAGCCGCACGACTAATGATATAGGAAGAATAGAATTACCGACAAAAACAAGGTAGACTAGAATGGCCATTTCTGGCTTACTACCCGAAAATCAGCCAGGCATACTCAACACCAGGTGTTGCGGCATCCGAGGCTTGAACTGCGACCAGGCATATATATATATATGTATATATATATATATATATATATATATATATATATATATATATATGATGATAGTGTGGGGCTCACCGATCTGCTTAAGGAACATGCATGTTCCGTTGTGCCCTGGAGCTCAGACTAGAGCCCTCGCAGGCGGTCGCATAGCGACGTGTAGCATATGATGGAATGGAACCGACAAAGATGACATAAGGGAGACCGGAATGGCCATTTCTGGCTTATTAGCCGTCATCAGCCAGTCATACCCAATCCCAAGTGTGGCTAGACAGGATTCGAACGCGCGACATTTTGGATTTGAGTCGAACGCTCTACCATTTGTGCCACGGGCCTGTTTTGGTCAGTTTGTGATCGGAATATGATGATAGTGTGGCCACGATCTGCTTAAGGAACATCGCATGTGCCCGTCTGTGACTCGGTCTCCAGACTCCACGATGCATATGCTCGCTAGACTGTCGCATATGACGCGTACGCCTATGCCCGAAATGGCACCGTCGCTGTCGCCCGAGCTATGCGCATGCGGCTACAACCGAACATGCGGCTCTTGTCTGGGTCGATCGGCATGCATGCTCCTCTACACGCGTCAAATCTGACCCACACTAATCGCATCAGTCATATTTCGATCATCGACAAAACAACGAGCCGTTCAAATGAAAGTCGGCTACTCAAAGTCACGCAGGTGTTCGAACTCTGGTGAATGCTAACGTTGTGAGACTGATGGCGCTACTACGAGAAATGGCCATTCCGGTCTCCTGTCTCTTGTCGGCTCCTATCTACATATATATATATATATATATATATATATATATATACATATATATACATATATTGGTAATGGGGCGCTCTACCGATCGGTTTGCAGGACTCACTCGTCCCGTTGTGCCTTGGGGGCTAACTCTCAAGCCCCGCCAGCAGCCGTAAGGCAGCTAAGTACTCGTGCTCGTGCATTCTCGTGCAAACCCGTTTACCGGTTTCACCAGCATAATTTGCTCGACCACAACGGCAGTCTATCCAGTAAATGACGCCAGATTTTTGGTTGAGGGGATTGGGTCTTTAGGTTGCATGAGTTGCCGGCTAGTACCTATGTCGGAAGTACGGTATAATGTCTTTGCCATATATATATATATATATATATATATATATATATATATATATATATATGAGCGCATGTTAAGACCGCTAAACGTGGGCGTTGGACACCGACCAGAGACCACCATCCGTCGATTAGTCATGCAACCAAAGGGCCGACTACCACCCGCAGACACCTCAGGCGTTATTTACCGTGTCAACTGTCTAGACTGCCCGGCCAACTACTGCGGCATGACCGACAAACGACTGAGTACGCGCATGCACGAGCACACTTTGGCCGTAAGGCGAAAGGATATTCGATCACACGTCGCCATGCATAGTCTAGAAAACAACCACCGGTTCGATTTTGACGGAGCTCAAGTGCTCGGCCGAGCCGAAAACAGACTGGCGAGGGAAGTCATCGAAGCTTGGCAGTCAGACGCCAACTCTATCAACCGCAGCATTGACCTACCAGTGCCCTATGAGGCCGTCAAGCACCATTGGCGCACGAGGGGAGGACCAATGAGAAACGAGGTGGCTAGACCTATCGCAAGTGAGCACGAAAGACCCTTTTTAAACCATGTAGTTCCCCCTATGCTCTATCTCCGATGATGCGCTCGAGTATGAGTGTGAAACGTCAGACAAGTATAACTTCTACCCCAGAGATCGCCTTATCTTCTCCTTCCATTTCAACACCTGGGGTCCGTATTTTCTCCTATATCCATGAGAATTTCGGGCGCGAAGCGCTTTGCCGAGCACGGCACTGGGAAATATTTTCCCTTAGACAAGGATCTACATGGGCACAATTAGCCTTTCTGCACGAATGCCTGAGGTCGGACATTATGCCACGGAGTGTTTCTGTAAGACCACCAGCTAAAACGGATTTCGGTCGGGATGTCGCCAGGAGCTGCAGTCGCCGCCTATTAAGAACCCTCATCAATGAATGCCACATTCGTCTACAAAAATACGGCAGGGAAATCGAACAGGAGAAAGCAGAATGTGCATCACGCCTGGAGATGACAACACTGCAAAACTTAGAGCCCTGGATCACGAATAAGATGAATGAGGTCCGAGACAAGAAAAAGGCCCAACTACTGAACAAAATGTGTAGCCTAAAACAAGCACAGGCACACGTACCTGAACAATCATCCGTCCATAATCTGTCGTCTAAACAACTAACATCTGATCAGATTAAAGTGCTTCAGCACGAATCCGGCTTCAACACTGGAGACGCACATACAGTGGATTTTATTGCCTCACTGGAAGCGACACTCTCAAAGACACAAACCACAGAAGACGCCAAGAACTCGATCCGCCAGCAGGTCGCCTCCCTCATCATATCCCACAGGCCACGCCGAACCATCCCTCCAGCCGAGGTAAAGGCCATTAGGGAATTAAAGAAGGACGAAGAAATTGTTATTGTTCCAGCGGACAAAGGACGGGCAACTGTAATCTTGGACAAGTCAGAATACGTGGCAAAAGCTCAGGAGCTACTAAACGACAGTCAGTCATATAAGGTCGTCGAATCTGACCCTATGAAAACACTGGTAGGAAAAATCAATAAGAGTCTGAATCTAATGAGGAGCCAAAAGGCAATATCCGAAAACGATTGGAGACAGATGAAACCACAGGATGCCGCCTTAGCGCGGTTCTACGGTTTGCCAAAAATCCACAAGCCGAATGTTCCCCTACGGCCCATCGTGGCGCTGAAAGGCACGCCTACCTACGGACTGGCTAAATGGCTCGCTAAGCATTTGAAGAAGCTGGTAGAGGGCTCAGAACACACAGCCGTATCCTCAACGCACTTCCTAGAAAAACTCCGAGGCATCACAATCGCCCCCGACGAGATAATGGTGTCCTTTGACGTCGTCTCCCTATTCACATCCATCCCAAAAGAATTGGCCATGAGAGTCATCGATGACCTTCTGGACAGAAGGTACAACGATGAAGGAAAACCTTTTAAAAGGGAACACGCAATGGAGTTACTGGACTACTGCCTTCGCACGTACTTCACGTTTAACAACTATGTTTATGAGCAAATCCAGGGAACCCCGATGGGATCACCGATCTCCGGCTACCTTGCGGAGGCCATCCTGCAAGAACTGGAAACTCAGGTCTTCCAGATCTACAAGCCGAAATTCTGGATGCGCTACGTAGACGACACCTTTGTTATCATACACCGAGAAGCCAAAGAGAACTTCAAAAGGGATCTGAACTCGATTTTCCCACAGATTCAATTCACAATGGAGGAAGAAGAGGATGGAATGCTCCCTTTTCTCGATGTTCAGATATCAAGGCAGGAGGACGGAACCCTCCAGACTGGCGTGTTTCGAAAAGCGACAAACACGGAGAAAATTCTTCACTACAACAGCAATCACCCCTTGTCGCATAAACGCAGTTGCGTCCGATCGCTTTTTCGCCGCATCCAGACACACTGCAGCACAGAGGCTGAGAAGCTGCGAGAACGTAAAACCCTATGGCGCCTCTTTCTCGCCAGTGGATATCCACGCAGCTTCGTAAACAAATGCTTATACCAAAGGCATACAAAGACCGAAGGTGAGCCTAAACAAAGACCTGAAACCTTCCATGTCTTGCCCTATGTGAGGAACGTCTCAGAAGCCACTGAGCGCGTGTTAAGACCGCTAAACGTGGGCGTTGGACACCGACCAGGAGACCACCATCCGTCGATTAGTCATGCAACCAAAGGGCCGACTACCACCCGCAGACACCTCAGGCGTTATTTACCGTGTCAACTGTCTAGACTGCCCGGCCAACTACTGCGGCATGACCGACAAACGACTGAGTACGCGCATGCACGAGCACACTTTGGCCGTAAGGCGAAAGGATATTCGATCACACGTCGCCATGCATAGTCTAGAAAACAACCACCGGTTCGATTTTGACGGAGCTCAAGTGCTCGGCCGAGCCGAAAACAGACTGGCGAGGGAAGTCATCGAAGCTTGGCAGTCAGACGCCAACTCTATCAACCGCAGCATTGACCTACCAGTGCCCTATGAGGCCGTCAAGCACCATTGGCGCACGAGGGGAGGACCAATGAGAAACGAGGTGGCTAGACCTATCGCAAGTGAGCACGAAAGACCCTTTTTAAACCATGTAGTTCCCCCTATGCTCTATCTCCGATGATGCGCTCGAGTATGAGTGTGAAACGTCAGACAAGTATACCTTCTACCCCAGAGATCGCCTTATCTTCTCCTTCCATTTCAACACCTGGGGTCCGTATTTTCTCCTATATCCATGAGAATTTCGGGCGCGAAGCGCTTTGCCGAGCACGGCACTGGGAAATATTTTCCCGTAGACAAGGATCTACATGGGCACAATTAGCCTTTCTGCACGAATGCCTGAGGTCGGACATTATGCCACGGAGTGTTTCTGTAAGACCACCAGCTAAAACGGATTTCGGTCGGGAGGTCGCCAGGAGCTGCAGTCGCCGCCTATTAAGAACCCTCATCAATGAATGCCACATTCGTCTACAAAAATACGGCAGGGAAATCGAACGGGAGAAAGCAGAATGTGCATCACGCCTGGAGATGACAACACTGCAAAACTTAGAGCCCTGGATCACGAATAAGATGAATGAGGTCCGAGACAAGAAAAAGGCCCAACTACTGAACAAAATGTGTAGCCTAAAACAAGCACAGGCACACGTACCTGAACAATCATCCGTCCATAATCTGTCGTCTAAACAACTAACATCTGATCAGATTAAAGTGCTTCAGCACGAATCCGGCTTCAACACTGGAGACGCACATACAGTGGATTTTATTGCCTCACTGGAAGCGACACTCTCAAAGACACAAACCACAGAAGACGCCAAGAACTCGATCCGCCAGCAGGTCGCCTCCCTCATCATATCCCACAGGCCACGCCGAACCATCCCTCCAGCCGAGGTAAAGGCCATTAGGGAATTAAAGAAGGACGAAGAAATTGTTATTGTTCCAGCGGACAAAGGACGGGCAACTGTAATCTTGGACAAGTCAGAATACGTGGCAAAAGCTCAGGAGCTACTAAACGACAGTCAGTCATATAAGGTCGTCGAATCTGACCCTATGAAAACACTGGTAGGAAAAAATCAATAAGAGTCTGAATCTAATGAGGAGCCAAAAGGCAATATCCGAAAACGATTGGAGACAGATGAAACCACAGGATGCCGCCTTAGCGCGGTTCTACGGTTTGCCAAAAATCCACAAGCCGAATGTTCCCCTACGGCCCATCGTGGCGCTGAAAGGCACGCCTACCTACGGACTGGCTAAATGGCTCGCTAAGCATTTGAAGAAGCTGGTAGAGGGCTCAGAACACACAGCCGTATCCTCAACGCACTTCCTAGAAAAACTCCGAGGCATCACAATCGCCCCTGACGAGATAATGGTGTCCTTTGACGTCGTCTCCCTATTCACATCCATCCCAAAAGAATTGGCCATGAGAGTCATCGATGACCTTCTGGACAGAAGGTACAACGATGAAGGAAAACTTTTTAAAAGGGAACACGCAATGGAGTTACTGGACTACTGCCTTCGCACGTACTTCACGTTTAACGGCTATGTTTATGAGCAAATCCAGGGAACCCCGATGGGATCACCGATCTCCGGCTACCTTGCGGAGGCCATCCTGCAAGAACTGGAAACTCAGGTCTTCCAGATCTACAAGCCGAAATTCTGGATGCGCTACGTAGACGACACCTTTGTTATCATACACCGAGAAGCCAAAGAGAACTTCAAAAGGGATCTGAACTCGATTTTCCCACAGATTCAATTCACAATGGAGGAAGAAGAGGATGGAATGCTCCCTTTTCTCGATGTTCAGATATCAAGGCAGGAGGACGGAACCCTCCAGACTGGCGTGTTTCGAAAAGCGACAAACACGGAGAAAATTCTTCACTACAACAGCAATCACCCCTTGTCGCATAAACGCAGTTGCGTCCGATCGCTTTTTCGCCGCATCCAGACACACTGCAGCACAGAGGCTGAGAAGCTGCGAGAACGTAAAACCCTATGGCGCCTCTTTCTCGCCAGTGGATATCCACGCAGCTTCGTAAACAAATGCTTATACCAAAGGCATACAAAGACCGAAGGTGAGCCTAAACAAAGACCTGAAACCTTCCATGTCTTGCCCTATGTGAGGAACGTCTCAGAAGCCACTGAGCGCGTGTTAAGACCGCTAAACGTGGGCGTTGGACACCGACCGGAGGCCACCATCCGTCGATTAGTCATGCAACCAAAGGGCCGACTACCACCCGCAGACACCTCAGGCGTTATTTACCGTGTCAACTGTCTAGACTGCCCGGCCAACTACTGCGGCATGACCGACAAACGACTGAGTACGCGCATGCACGAGCACACTTTGGCCGTAAGGCGAAAGGATATTCGATCACACGTCGCCATGCATAGTCTAGAAAACAACCACCGGTTCGATTTTGACGGGGCTCAAGTGCTCGGCCGAGCCGAAAACAGACTGGCGAGGGAAGTCATCGAAGCTTGGCAGTCAGACGCCAACTCTATCAACCGCAGCATTGACCTACCAGTGCCCTATGAGGCCGTCAAGCACCATTGGCGCACGAGGGGAGGACCAATGAGAAACGAGGTAGCTGGACCTATCGCAAGTGAGCACGAAAGACCCCTTTTTAAACCATGTAGTTCCCCCTATGCTCTATCTCCGATGATGCGCTCGAGTATGAGTGTGAAACGTCAGACAAGTATACCTTCTACCCCAGAGATCGCCTTATCTTCTCCTTCCATTTCAACACCTGGGGTCCGTATTTTCTCCTATATCCATGAGAATTTCGGGCGCGAAGCGCTTTGCCGAGCACGGCACTGGGAAATATTTTCCCGTAGACAAGGATCTACATGGGCACAATTAGCCTTTCTGCACGAATGCCTGAGGTCGGACATTATGCCACGGAGTGTTTCTGTAAGACCACCAGCTAAAACGAATTTCGGTCGGGATGTCGCCAGGAGCTGCAGTCGCCGCCTATTAAGAACCCTCATCAATGAATGCCACATTCGTCTACAAAAATACGGCAGGGAAATCGAACGGGAGAAAGCAGAATGTGCATCGCGCCTGGAGATGACAACACTGCAAAACTTAGAGCGCTGTATAACGAATAAGATGAATGAGGTCCGAGACAAGAAAAAGGCCCAACTACTGAACAAAATGTGTAGCCTAAAACAAGCACAGGCACACGTACCTGAACAATCATCCGTCCATAATCTGTCGTCTAAACAACTAACATCTAATCAGATTAAGGTGCTTCAGCATGAATCCGGCTTCAACACAGGAGACGCACATACAGTGGATTTTATTGCCTCACTGGAAGCGACACTCTCAAAGACACAGACCACAGAAGACGCCAAGAACTCGATCCGCCAGCAAGTCGCCTCCCTCATCATATCCCACAGGCCACGCCGAACCATCCCTCCAGCCGAGGTAAAGGCCATTAGGGAATTAAAGAAGGACGAAGAAATTGTTATTGTTCCAGCGGACAAAGGACGGGCAACTGTAATCTTGGACAAGTCAGAATACGTGGCAAAAGCTCAGGAGCTACTAAACGACAGTCAGTCATATAAGGTCGTCGAATCTGACCCTATGAAAACACTGGTAGGAAAAATCAATAAGAGTCTGAATCTAATGAGGAGCCAAAAGGCAATATCCGAAAACGATTGGAGACAAATGAAACCACAGGATGCCGCCTTAGCGCGGTTCTACGGTTTGCCAAAAATCCACAAGCCGAATGTTCCCCTACGGCCCATCGTGGCGCTGAAAGGCACGCCTACCTACGGACTGGCTAAATGGCTCGCTAAGCATTTGAAGAAGCTGGTAGACGGCTCAGAACACACAGCCGTATCCTCAACGCACTTCCTAGAAAAACTCCGAGGCATCACAATCGCCCCTGACGAGATAATGGTGTCCTTTGACGTCGTCTCCCTATTCACATCCATCCCAAAAGAATTGGCCATGAGAGTCATCGATGACCTTCTGGACAGAAGGTACAACGATGAAGGAAAACTTTTAAAAGGGAACACGCAATGGAGTTACTGGACTACTGCCTTCGCACGTACTTCACGTTTAACGGCTATGTTTATGAGCAAATCCAGGGAACCCCGATGGGATCACCGATCTCCGGCTACCTTGCGGAGGCCATCCTGCAAGAACTGGAAACTCAGGTCTTCCAGATCTACAAGCCGAAATTCTGGATGCGCTACGTAGACGACACCTTTGTTATCATACACCGAGAAGCCAAAGAGAACTTCAAAAGGGATCTGAACTCGATTTTCCCACAGATTCAATTCACAATGGAGGAAGAAGAGGATGGAATGCTCCCTTTTCTCGATGTTCAGATATCAAGGCAGGAGGACGGAACCCTCCAGACTGGCGTGTTTCGAAAAGCGACAAACACGGAGAAAATTCTTCACTACAACAGCAATCACCCCTTGTCGCATAAACGCAGTTGCGTCCGATCGCTTTTTCGCCGCATCCAGACACACTGCAGCACAGAGGCTGAGAAGCTGCGAGAACGTAAAACCCTATGGCGCCTCTTTCTCGCCAGTGGATATCCACGCAGCTTCGTAAACAAATGCTTATACCAAAGGCATACAAAGACCGAAGGTGAGCCTAAACAAAGACCTGAAACCTTCCATGTCTTGCCCTATGTGAGGAACGTCTCAGAAGCCACTGAGCGCGTGTTAAGACCGCTAAACGTGGGCGTTGGACACCGACCGGAGACCACCATCCGTCGATTAGTCATGCAACCAAAGGGCCGACTACCACCCGCAGACACCTCAGGCGTTATTTACCGTGTCAACTGTCTAGACTGCCCGGCCAACTACTGCGGCATGACCGACAAACGACTGAGTACGCGCATGCACGAGCACACTTTGGCCGTAAGGCGAAAGGATATTCGATCACACGTCGCCATGCATAGTCTAGAAAACAACCACCGGTTCGATTTTGACGGGGCTCAAGTGCTCGGCCGAGCCGAAAACAGACTGGCGAGGGAAGTCATCGAAGCTTGGCAGTCAGACGCCAACTCTATCAACCGCAGCATTGACCTACCAGTGCCCTATGAGGCCGTCAAGCACCATTGGCGCACGAGGGGAGGACCAATGAGAAACGAGGCAGCTGGACCAACCGCAAGTGAGCACGAAAGACCCCCTTTTTAAACCATGTAGTTCCCCCTATTCTCTATCTCCGATGATGCGCTCGAGTATGAGTGTGAAACGTCAGACAAGTATACCTTCTACCCCAGAGATCGCCTTATCTTCTCCTTCCATTTCAACACCTGGGGTCCGTATTTTCTCCTATATCCATGAGAATTTCGGGCGCGAAGCGCTTTGCCGAGCACGGCACTGGGAAATATTTTCCCGTAGACAAGGATCTACATGGGCACAATTAGCCTTTCTGCACGAATGCCTGAGGTCGGACATTATGCCACGGAGTGTTTCTGTAAGACCACCAGCTAAAACGAATTTCGGTCGGGATGTCGCCAGGAGCTGCAGTCGCCGCCTATTAAGAACCCTCATCAATGAATGCCACATTCGTCTACAAAAATACGGCAGGGAAATCGAACGGGAGAAAGCAGAATGTGCATCGCGCCTGGAGATGACAACACTGCAAAACTTAGAGCGCTGTATAACGAATAAGATGAATGAGGTCCGAGACAAGAAAAAGGCCCAACTACTGAACAAAATGTGTAGCCTAAAACAAGCACAGGCACACGTACCTGAACAATCATCCGTCCATAATCTGTCGTCTAAACAACTAACATCTAATCAGATTAAGGTGCTTCAGCATGAATCCGGCTTCAACACAGGAGACGCACATACAGTGGATTTTATTGCCTCACTGGAAGCGACACTCTCAAAGACACAGACCACAGAAGACGCCAAGAACTCGATCCGCCAGCAAGTCGCCTCCCTCATCATATCCCACAGGCCACGCCGAACCATCCCTCCAGCCGAGGTAAAGGCCATTAGGGAATTAAAGAAGGACGAAGAAATTGTTATTGTTCCAGCGGACAAAGGACGGGCAACTGTAATCTTGGACAAGTCAGAATACGTGGCAAAAGCTCAGGAGCTACTAAACGACAGTCAGTCATATAAGGTCGTCGAATCTGACCCTATGAAAACACTGGTAGGAAAAAATCAATAAGAGTCTGAATCTAATGAGGAGCCAAAAGGCAATATCCGAAAACGATTGGAGACAGATGAAACCACAGGATGCCGCCTTAGCGCGGTTCTACGGTTTGCCAAAAATCCACAAGCCGAATGTTCCCCTACGGCCCATCGTGGCGCTGAAAGGCACGCCTACCTACGGACTGGCTAAATGGCTCGCTAAGCATTTGAAGAAGCTGGTAGACGGCTCAGAACACACAGCCGTATCCTCAACGCACTTCCTAGAAAAACTCCGAGGCATCACAATCGCCCCTGACGAGATAATGGTGTCCTTTGACGTCGTCTCCCTATTCACATCCATCCCAAAAGAATTGGCCATGAGAGTCATCGATGACCTTCTGGACAGAAGGTACAACGATGAAGGAAAACCTTTTAAAAGGGAACACGCAATGGAGTTACTGGACTACTGCCTTCGCACGTACTTCACGTTTAACGACTATGTTTATGAGCAAATCCAGGGAACCCCGATGGGATCACCGATCTCCGGCTACCTTGCGGAGGCCATCCTGCAAGAACTGGAAACTCAGGTCTTCCAGATCCACAAGCCGAAATTCTGGATGCGCTACGTAGACGACACCTTTGTTATCATACACCGAGAAGCCAAAGAGAACTTCAAAAGGGATCTGAACTCGATTTTCCCACAGATTCAATTCACAATGGAGGAAGAAGAGGATGGAATGCTCCCTTTTCTCGATGTTCAGATATCAAGGCAGGAGGACGGAACCCTCCAGACTGGCGTGTTTCGAAAAGCGACAAACACGGAGAAAATTCTTCACTACAACAGCAATCACCCCTGTCGCATAAACGCAGTTGCGTCCGATCGCTTTTTCGCCGCATCCAGACACACTGCAGCACAGAGGCTGAGAAGCTGCGAGAACGTAAAACCCTATGGCGCCTCTTTCTCGCCAGTGGATATCCACGCAGCTTCGTAAACAAATGCTTATACCAAAGGCATACAAAGACCGAAGGTGAGCCTAAACAAAGACCTGAAACCTTCCATGTCTTGCCCTATGTGAGGAACGTCTCAGAAGCCACTGAGCGCGTGTTAAGACCGCTAAACGTGGGCGTTGGACACCGACCGGAGACCACCATCCGTCGATTAGTCATGCAACCAAAGGGCCGACTACCACCCGCAGACACCTCAGGCGTTATTTACCGTGTCAACTGTCTAGACTGCCCGGCCAACTACTGCGGCATGACCGACAAACGACTGAGTACGCGCATGCACGAGCACACTTTGGCCGTAAGGCGAAAGGATATTCGATCACACGTCGCCATGCATAGTCTAGAAAACAACCACCGGTTCGATTTTGACGGGGCTCAAGTGCTCGGCCGAGCCGAAAACAGACTGGCGAGGGAAGTCATCGAAGCTTGGCAGTCAGACGCCAACTCTATCAACCGCAGCATTGACCTACCAGTGCCCTATGAGGCCGTCAAGCACCATTGGCGCACGAGGGGAGGACCAATGAGAAACGAGGTGGCTAGACCTATCGCAAGTGAGCACGAAAGACCCCTTTTTAAACCATGTAGTTCCCCTATGCTCTATCTCCGATGA